>OY725491.1:2686107-2810040 GCA_963281255.1 Aphrocallistes beatrix | reverse complement strand
AGGTGACCGTTATACAGAGTGGCCGTTATAGCAGGTTCGACTGTATATATATATATAGCAATTATTCAATTTTGATAAATGCAATTTATTTAAACGTGCCTCAAATGAGATCAAAAGCCTGCTAGCTATCAGCTTGGAAGGAAAAAAATTTAAATATTGCCATTAAGGTTTTCCATGCGTCAACTTCAGTCGGAGTTACGTAACTTATGACATGGAAAAGTACATTGTGAGAACCAACCGTTGGGTTCTTGAAATTCATCAATGATGTTTGGAAATGTTTAAGTGAATTGGGTAGGGAAGAACAGTCATTTTAACGACGGTGTATCTGCGCCCTTGCCTGAAATTAAAACTTTTGTTCTGGTTCTTCCCGTACTTATCTTATTCATTTGGTATGTGCTACTATGGAACTAGAATATTGTACACTTTGGAGGCATTTTGTACTTACTGTACGTCACGATGAGAATCCTATCAAGCTTTCTCACTGTATTCAACTGTTCGTTATCTAATAAAGTTAAGACCTCTATATAATGCACTACCGTAGTATTGAAACATGATAATAGTAAACTTACAAAATTCAAGAACTAATATCATAATATTATTTGCTTATTTAGTCAACTTCATCAAGCTGTAGAGGTCCGGAATGATTAACAATATCTTATTGGAAGGCCAAAGTGTGTGATTGTTCCTATTACTCATAGAGGTATATTGTTCCATTATGTCGCCGCAGGTTTAGTCTATCTCTCAAGCGAAGTCAAGTATATCTATCAAACTAAGTCAAGTCTGCTCTCAAGTTAAGTCAAGTCTATCTTCAAGCTAATTCAAGTCTATCTCTCAAGCTAAGTCATCGTCTGCTATTAAGAAGCAGAAGTCTGTCTCATTACTTCTCTAACTCGAATGTTTTTATTTATTTATGAGCTTAATATTTATATTACGCCATATTTGATTTATGCCGAACTTTATTTTATCAAAATGTTTGTTCGTTATCCAATGAGATAATTCCATTATCCTTACTATTAAAACTCGATTAATCTATATATATATATAAATATATATATAAAGTGGAACATGTATATAACGGCCACCCAAGGGACTGTACAAAATTGGCCGTAATATACAGGTGATTGTCTAAATCCCAAAAGGAATTAATGTAGTGCAATAGATATAAGTTTTTAGAAATCTATTACTTGAAGTAATTATAAGAAACTAGTTTCGTTACAGTTCCTATATTAAACACATAAAAAGGTAAAAAAGTGATGGCCGTTATAGACAGGTAGTGGCCGTTACACACAGTTTTAGGGTCCGTAAGGGACTAAAAACGGGTGGCCGCTGGCTGCGTTGAGCAGGTGACCGTTATATAGAGTGGCTGTTATAGCAGGTTCGACTGTACTAATATAGACAGTACCCGGACAAAAGTATTCGACCACCACAGAAACCGCCATACAAATAGTATTAAAGTGGGTCTATTCATAAAATCATATGTACTCAAACTGTAAGGAATACTCTATTTTTATTTCAAATTCGTAAACTATACATTCTAATTATTCATAATTGATAGCCTCAACTTAATTACTAACTATATATAATTCAGTTGAAACTCTCAATTATGAGTAATTAGAATGTGTAAATTACGAATTTGAACTAAAAATAGAGTATTTTCTACTGTTTAAGGACATGTTCCTTTTTTAATCGATCTAATTTAATACTATTTGTATGGAAGTTTTCGTGGTGGTCGGATACTTTTGTCTGGGTAGTGTATATATATATATCCCTTATAATTAACCAATGTGACCCCAGGCAACCGAAGGGAGCCTCCGGGTGGACACTATGTCCACCAGAGGGGCCCTTTTGGAGCATAAGATCATATTGATTAATATCAAAGGAGACCTCCAAAGACGTCTGTCTTAATTTAAACATGGATATCGCTCTAAATTCATTAAATTTATCAATTTTTGATGCTGAAGATATGACATGATGACAAAGTGATGACTCATTATTTGTTGATGAGAGTTGTATCATATGTGAGATATATTAATATACACATTCTTATAAAAGCTTCCCAAAATCAGCTTTCTGTGCCTGTCAGTTTCTTCGATCAATTCGTTATATATACGTATATATATATATATATATATACAAGCGCTTCGATTGCTGGTGCCTGGGCTCACATTGATAAATTTATAAAGGAGATAATATATCTAAATATTTCCATTTCACTGTTAAATTCGATATCACCCCAAAATCATCAAATTTTCCAATTTTTGCTGAGTAATGATGACGTCATATGATAGTTGTATCAGATATATTGATATACACATTCTATCAAAATTTCAGCCTTCAAAACTCAAAATTGCTGAGTTATGGCCGAAAAACTGAAATTTCTAGATTTAAAAAGGTGACAATGACGTTATAATCCATGATTAGTCATATTTTTGTCTGAGCTCAGAACTTAGTGGAGCCATAGCCAAAAGACTCCCTTATTCAAAAAAACAGCTTTCTGTGCTTTCTAGTTCCTTCAATCAATTCGTTACATTAGAGTTTTAATAGTAGGGATATTTAATCATAAATTCTAATACTAAATAATATGATACTTTGTAAACTAGCTCTTGGACACGTTGCTAAAATATTGAACTACTATTTGTTTCCAAATTTTTTATCAGTTTATCAATGTGTACCAGTATGCATCAGTGTGTATCAGTCTATCAGCGTGAATCAGTCTGTACCAGCGTGTATCAGTGTGTATCAGCCTATCAGCGTCTATCAGTCTGTACCAGCGTGTATCAGTGAGTATCACCCTGCATCAGTGTGTATCAGCGTGTATCTTAGTTGTGCTGTATCAATGAGAAATAATTTAGGAAAATCAGTTCATGTTGTATGTGGTTGAATTAGATTTTATAAATCAGTATGTTTCAAATTTATTTAATAACAATAAATATGAGGTTACTTATCACAAGTACTACAGCATTTGTATCTAAAAATCTTGGTGCTTTTGAAACGCTTTCTCTATTTTCACTCTCTCCATTCTCTGCGAAAGATTTACGATCAAAATCAATAGTTCGATGACAGCAGGTTGTTGTTTTAAAGGATATTTTATGTAAAGTTGGATTTTTTCATTTTCTTATGTGGAAAGCTTAAAAATTCCCCCTTAACTAAACATGTTTCGATGTGTTTACGCAACAATGGTGATCAAATCTGATTTGGCTAACATCGTCGCCGTTTGCCGTGTGATATGCAAATGCTATTGCATACAGACCACAAGAAGATTAGTCAGTTTGTTGATCAACATTTTGAATATGGATAAATAAATGATTTCCATTTGAGGGATAGATTGATGTCACCTGTTCCACCAATTTTGTGCTTAGTTGATATATATAAAGGCTATCTATTTGCACTACTTTACCATTAATAGTTGCGGAAGTAACCCAATGACGCATCCCTGTGTGATGTATTTGCACATTTTGTTCATTAAGGGAAGACCTTTTAAATTTTGTCACTCGCTGAGAATACAAGGTATCTTGAAATGAATGAATTGCTCATGCAGAATTGACTTAAATATTGTTTAACAACCCAATTAATATTTGACCGTAATAATTCGTTTTCAGATAATGAAGTCTTATGAGCGTAAGTTGTCAAGCCTATGTTCTTGATCCACACCTTGTTTGGGGATAAATATGGGTGATCGATTTCCTTAATATTTGAATTTGCGCATTCAAAGTTCATATTTGGAGAGCAGGTGGAATATTCGTCATATTCATGATATTCATAAGCTGAATCAGATGAATAGGATGTTTGAAGTTCTTGTTTGGAATTTCTATTTAAATAATATATTCTATAGGTATTTTTTACTTTGAGAATTACATCTTTTTTTCGTTCAAACTGGAATTGGACTTTGATTTCATAGTATGCTACAATTGCATAATACATAGGGCATTCCAAAAGTTCTCGTCCCAAATATGTATCTCAAATGAGAGTGAAAATAGGATATTTTCAATGTGTCCATTGTATTCCTGAAGGGATCAGCTTCCAATTTGTTTATTGGTTTATTTTAAGAGGACAATTATTGTAGTTCCTTTATTAGATTTTTATGCATCGGTTTAGGGTAGTGTCGAAAGGTTGGAATCTTCCCATTGAAAATGGCTTGAAACTAAATTTGGAGAGTAAAAGTTGTGAAAATCGTAGAATAAGGTCATTAAAAGGTGAAATAATTAAGAACCAATGTGAAAAAGTAATCGGGAGGTGTTCAATAGTATTGCTCGTGTTGAAAAAATATCATGCCACTTTTAAGTAGATTTTTTGTCAATTTTCGCCACTCAAAAAGTGGGACAAAAATGGCAGTAAACCACTTCAAAACATAGTATTCCCTCAGCCTCAAACTATAATACTTCAGAGAATTCAATCTATATGGTTAGTTGATGCGTAGAATTGGATGGCTGGATCAGTTTTGATCTAAATCTGCTCAGAACTGAAATATATCAAAGGAAACCCAAAAACCCCAAAAGATATATATCCTGGGGTGGCGGCCTATAGGGCACCACCCCAGTTTGTTAGAATTTTGCTCTGGTTGAAACCACTTCGAATAGAAAAGTAATTCATTCAAATTAAAAGTAAACTCCTCCAAGTTGTCACACATCAGTCATCTGATACGGTCAGTATTTTAGTCTCAAAATTCAATGTTGTAACTGCTATTAATTCTCAATGATGCATTAATGATGCCATCTAACTCACCTTTCCTTTCATAATTGAGTGTTTAGAAACACCTTTCAGCCAATGGTATGTAATTACCTCTTAATTGCAGAATATTATAATGGGGATATCGATCTTGGTCAACTCTTGTTTGAGAGAAATAACTGGTTCCTCGATGCAAGGGTATGTGTAAAGAGACAAACATTCGATTTTAGAAAAAAATTTGCTGAAGAAGAGTCACTGAAATTTCTGCTGCCCAATCTCCATATGTTGTGTGTGAGAATACACACATACCTCCGAAACTTGCAGACACAACAGAGGTTGAACCACTTCTCTGTACTGGCAACACATAGGGATGTGACGAGGATGCTGGATATGTGCCCTATTATCAATGAGTTCATCGACAGCACGACTCAAAGGGTTAACATATTTGGCCATCCTGCAAGGTATAGGAGACTGGGTTGCTAAAAATAAAACAGTTTAGGTAACTTACATCACTATTCTACTAATATGTGTGGGTCTTAATACATGTATAGTGATAGTGTTCGTAAAACTCGAGATGAAAAGCGAATCTCGCCACCCCAGGTTTTCTCTGTTATCTTAAAACGTTAAGCCTATGATATGTATTAAGTGATTTGATGCGCAGTAGTAAACTTAGTGACAGTTGCTTGTTGCATACAATCCTGTTGTGTTTTTCTTATAAATTGTTCTATTATATTGAGATGTGAGAATAAGTTCGTTGATTCAGTTTGGGATTCGAGGTAGATTCGTAACTGATGACACATATCGATTGCTAACAAATGACTGGGTGGCTTCTCAGGTGGGGGCATAAACTCGTCATCGCTTTCGGTATCCGAATCATCAGGCCTCTGAACTATACTTATTATAGCATCGTCTGTAAGTGGTTCGCTTGTTTCAAGTTCGTCGTCGGCAGATAAGTAATCTGTAAAGTTGACATTATATCGGGTACAAATCTGTTCAATAATTGTGGAATCTGGTATGTCCTCATCTGTATTCGTTTTGTCAGGAATATTGATGGGGCTATAAGCCCACAATGATTAAAGCAACCACTGATAGTTGACGGTTTTACAAGATTCCACGCCTGATGAATCAATTGCATGGCATGTAGTACTGTGACATAAAATTTTCCATAGTGGTGATCATATTTTGTAGAGGTATAGCGCGATAATGATGCTTCAAGTTTGCAATTATACCTTGGTCCATTGGTTGTGTTTTACTAGTTGTATTCGGGGGGAGAAATACCTATGTGACTGATTTCAAACCTGAAACACGGGGATGAGCTGGACAATTGTCGATAACAATTGCTACATTTCGATTTTGCCTAGAGAATTCGCGGTCCTGTTCACGCATCCACTCAGTAAATAGGATGGATGTAATCCATGCTTTTTTGTTAGCACGATATGGTGTAGGGAGTGAATTAACACCTTTGAAACATCGAGGTTTCTCAGATTTACCGATGACTAACAAGGAGATTTTCTCTGTTCCGTTCATGTTAGCACAAGATAGAATGGTGAGACGATCCTTAGAACGTTTACCATCATGACACGAATCCCCTTTCAGGACCGGCGACTTTTCGGGGAGAAGTTTAAAAAACAGTCGTGATTCATCGGCATTGAATATGTCATTAGGGTGATAGTCAGCTAATAATTTGGGGAGGGTTGTTGTGGCCCAGAAATCTGTTTGTTCGGGAGTCACTGCATTAGATTCAGCGCTGATAATTCTAAAATGTATTCCATGCCAATGTTTAAAACGAGACAACCATCCAGAACTAGATAAAAAGCTTTCTAACCCGAGCATTTTGGCTAAATTATCGGCTTTAGTCTGAAGTATTGGTCCAGATATAGGAATGTTTAAGAACCTAGCATTTTTGAATCACAAAAACAATGCTGAATCTAGAGCCGCGTGTTTTGAAATCGTCCATAGCAGATTTGAGAATATCTTTGTTTTTTAGCCATGTTGAGAGTGTACTGCATGGAACCCCGTAAGACTTGGCGATTTCCGACTTAGTTTTCTGTTGTTTTTCGGCCACTTCAACGGCAGCTAGTCTTGTTTCGATTGGTAAATGGGTCCGCTTGGCCATCAGAATTCCAGCCTCCAAATTACATATGCTAGTATACTAATTATTTCCTTCAGTATAACCAAAAGGCGCAAATACAATTAATTAAATGAGTTATTTTATAGATGAAAATACGAAACAATGCCTAATGCAGAGTAATGTCGGGAGTTCTTCGTGTGTGGTAGTTATCGAATGTTATTTTTTGTAGACCATACATACGTACTACTAGTGTTATTATATTGTAAGCACTAATGTAAAGCAATATTTCGATACAAGTTTCAATAATTCGATATAAGCGAAGTTTAAGTTCAATAATTCGATATAAGCGGAGTTCGACTTCGATATAAGCGGAATTTAAGTTTCAATAATTTCGATATCAGCGGTGTTCGACTTCGATATAACCGGATTAAAACTGTAGCTATATTATCACTAGAGAAAGTACATTCCTTCTAAGTATATAAGCGGAATTTCGATATAACCGAATTCTTATAAATTAGATTTAATGAGATTGCTTTGGGGTTGTTAATTAACTTCGATATAATTTATTTTTATACAGATTCTATGGAGAACTTTGAAAATAATATGAAAATGGAGAATCTAATCATGGGAATATGTGTCCAAATGTGACTAATATGCTAAAAATCAATACAATTGTCGTTAGTAATCTGTAGAGATAAATTGAGCACTTTTCATAGTTAATTTGCAAGTTCTGGGCTTGGACCCCCCAGATTCGGTCAAAAAATCCCATTTATGGTCCAAAAAGAGATATATCTCTACCTCGTTAAATATATCCCCAAATTCTTAGTTTTCAATTCCTATTATACTTTTTATAACCGTATATATACGTGTATGATTCACTGAAATAATTCAACTACATCCAATGTAATGTTAAGTTTTAGATCTTCTAATGACATAGCTTTTTCGAAAACCCTAACTTGGAAACTAAAAGTCGCAGACTCTCATTCTAACTTCCTAATATACTTTATAGGTGCTTTATTCATTCTAAACTGATTTATTATGCTTCTAGTGCTAGGACTATGAATTATTATTCCCAATTGGTTCAAAATATTCGGGGTTAGGAGCCTCAAGGAAATTTGTGGATTTTCAGTGTACTTTTGCTATTTTTCCAAAATCATTTGGAATATAACTAAATCATGAGTAAAATGTGAATTAATGCCTATTAATGTATTTATTTATCCCTAATTGCTCATTTTACATTTTTCTAAAAACGCTAATGTTTTTATTTATCCTTAATTGCTCATTTTACATTTTTCCAAAAACGCAGGACTTTTTGTTTACTTGTCCGAATTGAATGAAGAATTGGAAAGTCATAGAGTTATGAAAATTGGCATGTAGATGTCAAATGATATGACTACGATTAAGTTCTACGTTCTAAACAAAATTTTCATACCTCTACAAAAAAGATGGAAAACAACTTTTCACACCTTTTCTATACAAAATAATGACTACACTATCACAATAGAAATCATTGTACGACACTGCAATATATTATCATTGTTATTATTACTTCAAAGCCACAACTTATGTTATCTCAAATGTATTATAGTGTGCAGCAATAAAAAAGATTATGTGCGTATTTTCATATGCTAGAGACATGCTTCCGACAGGAGACATGTGGTTTTCAGGGGTGTAGATTTCGAATATCAGATCTATATGATAATTAATTTGTTTACTTTCGTTTACAATTGATACATAAAGTGAACAAATCTCAAAAATATGCTAGAAACTAGCTTTCAAATGTTGACATGGTGTTTTCAGGGGTGTAGATTTCGAATATCATAATTTCCAGTAAATTTGATGATCAATTTGTTTACTTTTGTTTACAATATTTAGCGAAAGGAAAACAAAATCCCAAATAAGTTTGATTGAGTAACTTCAGGTGACTCTGCGGACACATAGTGTCCGCAGAGTCAGCGCAAGCAAGCGGAGCGCGCTTGTATTGATTTAAAAAATTTGTTTTAATTAATTGGAATCATCAAGTAGTCTCCATCAGATTGAATATCGGCACAGACAAAGACATATTCTCGTTTATACCTTTGCGAATCGGCGCCGAACTTCTAAATCTGTGGGAAAATTGGAAATAGTCATAGTTGTATTCTAATAAATTGCTCATCTCAATGAATAAAATTATCAACCCTTGCGACCAGAGGTAATTCATCATCATCACATATACTTAGGTCATTTCATAAGTACTGAGCCGTTATCTGTATTCAGAAGTTAGCGGAATTATCTTATTTTCGATTTGTCCATTGTATAGTTCAGGGGATCAGCTTTCAATTTGTATACAGAATTACTGTGATAGGACACTTTTTGTGGTTCCTACATCCGATTTAAGTACATCAGTTTAGGATACTGCCTTCAAACGTGATTTTTGAAATCCCTAAGGCTGTATTTCATTTCTGAGCAAATTTAGATTAAAACCGATCCTTCCATTAAATTCTACATAAAAAAACCCATAAATATTTATTTATTTATAGTACGTATTAAGGTTTTAGGCTGGGGAATAAATGGTTTATTAAATGGTATACAACCACTTCCATTTTTAGGGGGAGAAAATTGGGAAAAATACCATTATAATTACTTTTTATCACAGGTTATTGTACTGAACACCTCCCGTTTACTTGATCACACAAAGGTTCTTAATTATTTGGCCTTGTAATGATCTTATTCCACGAATGCAAAAGAATATCACCAAATTCATTTATAAGCCATTTTCAATGGGGAGATTCCAATTTTTCGACAGTCACCTAAACCATGTACGTATATAAATCGAACATAACAATCACCATAATTATTCTATCACAGCAATCCTATATGCAAATCGAAAACTGATCCTCTGAGCTATACAATGGACAAATCTAAAATATTATATTTCCACTAACTTCTGAATACAGATAACGGCTGAGTACTTATGAAATGACCTAAGTAGTGGTTAAAATGTACATATGTGGCACAGAATAGCACTTCTTGAAAAATCGAAAACATTAGGAGTGATTAATTGATTATAAATATTCTACAGTCAACTCCCGTTATATCGAACACGGATATATCGAAATACTCGCTAGTAAATGATAAGTTGCGAAATATTTATTTTTCGACAAAGGGATGTTTGAGGAACCTATATATTACACAAATACTACAAGTATATCCATTCATTCAAGACTAAAGAGAGATATTATTTTACCTATAATAAGCGATAAATTAAGAACAAAAGGTGGAATTTGAACAAACATTTTTTTAAATGATCAGAATTTTATTTCTGATATAATTGTCGCTAAATATCTGATATCAAAATGGCTCTTTTTCGAATTTTATCGAGATGAACTCCCTTATAGAGCAAGTTTGATTGGGTTTTATTGGCCTTTCTTCTAAATATTTGTGTACTATTAGAAACATGATAATATTACCCCGAGAAGAAAATATTATTAGAAAGGGATCTTGGAGCTTTTTTTGTTACAGCATGTGAGTACGCGATGACACACCTTCCTTTCAAGGATGATTTACTGCAGCGTGCAAAATTCTTGATTCCAAGAAGAGAAAACGAAGTAATTTTGAGAGTATCGTTTACTTTATATAGATTCAATACTTCCAAATATTTTCGATAACATGGGCGAACCTTGTTACTGTAATAATTGATCTCACGCGAAAAAAACACTAAATTTGTAAATTTTTGATGCATATTGATAACATCATAAAATAGTGATGAGTAATCACTTTTTGATGATAATTGTATTATATTTGGGGTGTTTAATTAATATACACATACTATTAAAATTTAGGATTTGAAACATTCAAAATGGCAAGTTATAGTCGAGTTATAGTCAAAAACTGAAATTTCTAATCATATAAAAAGGTGACAATGACGTCATTATTTCATGATGAGTCGACATTTTAGTCTGAGGCCAGAAATTAGTGTGGCTATGGCTCCACTAAGTTCTCCAACATGCCACAATCAGCATTCTGTACTTGGTAATTTCTTCAATCAATTCGTTACTTATAAAAACAGAATAACCTAACTAGTTATAGAGTCAAAATGGGATACGGACAGTTCGTTACAGGCACTTCGCTACACGGACACTTTTAATATAAAATGTAATGTAACTGACGGAAGTTTCGTTGCTGATATTTCTTTGAATAAAATTATTGAATCCTCACTTTCATTCTCCCATTCAGTCTGACAAATAATAAATGATAATCACCCACCCCCTCACGAAATATAAATACCACTCTCGCGTGCCATTTGATATTATTTCAAACTCAAAATGCCCACTTTCTCATTGTTCTTATACAAAATACTCTCCAAAATGCCCACTCTCACTCTCCTATCAATTCTAGTCCGTGTAGTGAACTGTCCTGTAGCGAAGTGTCTGTAGCGAATTATCAGGGTAAAAAAATCAATCCCAACGATACCATCAATTCTCATGTGCTAAACTATTTTTTTGATCATATTCCTTGCTATTCCTACATCCCGAGTATTATTGTCTCGGATAAACCAAAGAAAGCAGCGTCCAATTATAATTAGGATCATAGAAAATAATTACTCTTTTAGAACCCTTAAGCAATTAATTTGCTCATTCATATGCTTCTACTAAATATTATTTATTCTGAACATAAAAGTATAGTGTACTATTAGACACGCTTCTCCCCCCAGGCGAAGGGTTTTCGGATCAGTGGGAGACTCATGCAGTTCAAATGACTAGCCAAATGCTGGTTGACTAGGATGTCCAGTGACTACAAAAATAATTTTACTCTACTGTCACCTAGTTTACTTACTATTCAATTTCGTAAATACTTGCTTTTTACAATGAACTAATCACTTTTGATTGTTTTTAAGAAAAGGTTTTCGTATAGAACTGAGTTGTGAATGGGTTGAAATTTGGAATTTGTTCATAATGTTGCTACATTCCAGTTTTGCTATGGAAAAGCATTTGGGACGGTTGGAGACATATCTTAAAAACCACAATAACTAGGCATTTCAAATTTGATTTTATTTGATAGCCAATAGGATACTACTTCCTATTAAGCTCCTATTATAATATCCACATCTAAATGCAATGGTTTAGAAGTTATTAGACGATTTATCATGTTGGTCACATTGGTAATTTGTCGAATATCACCTAAACCATTGAATTGTGAAGTAGAAATTATATTATTGCTTAAAACCCCCGGATGGCTCGGGGTATTTCCTATTTATAGTAAATACCCCAAAATGTTATGGCTTCCCCATTGAAAATGGCTTAAACCGGAAATGACGCAACACATTCTTGTGGCAAGCGAGGGTTAATAAGAAGTCTATTCACTATAAAATGGGAAATTTGAATGTCTCTTGCTGTCTTGTAGTTTTCAAGATGACCCCAACTGGCCAAAATGAGTTCAATAGCAACGCTGGAATGTTGCAAAATTCCATTAAAAAAGTCATTTATTTTCTTTAGATTTACTCATCTACTGCTATATTTATCTTAATAATCGAAGTTAATGCTATGATTTTTGAGGATAGGCGCGTAGAAAAATGGTGACGCGTCCATTTAGGCGCATGACCTTGGAAAGCTGGATGAAACCCTGCTCTCAACGATAATATCATGTAACTTGCACTGTCCAAACAGAATATCCAGTTCTGTATTCTCATCATCACAAGTATTGACATAATCTGGATCATTCAGGTAGTGGTAACTTGAAATTTACAATTAGAAAAGCTATTTTGAATAGTGTCAAGCGTGACTCTATCCCACGCAAGTTTGGGCCACTGCATAGCTTCAAGTACAGATATTTTCAGTTATATTCCAACATCCATTGAAAATAATAATCGTCTCACTAAATAGCTGACGGTAATGTGATTTCAGGGAGCGAATTATCCCTTGATCGCAAGGTTGAAGTTTTGCTGTTGTATTGGGTGGTAAAACTTGATTCCTATATGTTCTACGAGTCTATCAGACCACGTGGGTGTGCGGGACAATTATCTACAACATGGAGAACTGAACGCCTTTCACCTTTCAGTTTTTACTCTATTTTTCAGCCATCCTTCGAAAATATCACTCGTCATCCATGCCTTTGAATTCGCAAAGTAGTCTAAGGGTAACGATCATAGTCCAGCGAAACAGTGAGGATGTTTTGATTTCCTAAATACAAGCAGTGGTATTTTATTACCGGTCATACTAGCTTCAACCAATACAGTTAGTCCTTTTGTTTTTTCTACCCACACATTTCTCTCCTTTAAAAGTCAATGTCCTATCCGGCCGTAATGTATAAAATAATCCCGTCTCATCAGCATTAAACACATCCTCTGGTTTATATTGAGAAAGAAAAGTTCTGGTAATGTTAAATCTAACCAGAGGCGAGTATCACTGTCTGATACAAAATTTGATTCTCCAGAAATCTGTTTCATCGCGATAGCGTGTCGTCTCTTCCACCTATCGATAAACCCTGTAGTTGGTATGAATGATGACAAATTCATGGCAGTGGCAAATATCTGAGCTTTCTCCGCCAGCAACTTTGCACTAATATGTATATTATAATTTCTTGCCTGCTTGAACAGTTCCAGAAGTGCAGCATCTATTTCAGAGAATTGGGAGGATCGAAACCGTTTACAATCAGACTGAAATTTTGATGAAGCAAATGATCGTTTCAATCACTCCCTATTTTTCCAAACAGAACTAACAGTAGTTTTGCTAACCCCAATCTCTTGCATATTGTCGCTTGTTTTTCTACCTTCTCAATGTTAGAGATAATTTCGATCTTCACTCGGGCACTCGGGCTCTTCTTTGAGGAATTATTTGTCGCCATCTCAATGTATAGTCGCTAATTACATATAAATGGAGTTAAAACCTAATAGTCAGGGTCGCGTATTATGAACCTGCTTAATATGAACATTCATTTTTATGAACTAAGCTCCTGGTCCCAATTTCATTTTTAGATAGGATTTGTATTGAATCAAGTTTGCTTAATATGAAGTATCTCTATTATGAACATATTATTTAGTCCCTTGGTGGTTCACAATAAGCGACCCTGACTGTAATAATGTAAATTTGTGGGCATAAATATACACAATACGTATGAAATATATGCACCGGGTGTAATATGATAACTTGGTGAAACGTATGTAGAGTCGAAACTGGGTTTTTCTAACACCGGGTTTTTTTCAAACGAATTTTTAATGCACATATGTATTATTCAATTCGTTATCATAATTAATTTTCATCAGTTTTTTCTAACTCGGATTATTCTAACTTATCAGTTTGTTCGAACTTTTATGATGTAAGAAATTCCAAATTGAATGCATTTTTCATCGGTACTACAACCGCGGTTCGCTTACTTGCGCGCTGCGGGGCTGGCGCACACTTTTTGGGCGCCTGGGGTTACATTGATTAAATATAAAGGAAATAACATCTCTAAATACGTCTGTCCTACTGTAATAATCGATATCGCAGAAAAATCACAAAATTTGTCAATATTTTAAATTTTGATGTAATAATGACGTCATAACAGGGTGATGAGTCATCATTTTTGATGATAGTTGTGTCATATGTGATCACCTAAAATGGCTGAGGTATGGTCGTAAAACTGAAATTCTAATCATAAAAAAGGTGACAACGACGTCATAATCCATGATGAGTGAATATTTCAGTAAGGGAATACAAACGGGTGAAAGTTTAAAAAGTAAAAGGTTTATAGATTTATATACCCCCGGAATCCATGCTAATATGTTCTTAGGGGGTTCACAATCTGGGTGAGGTGCTAAACCTACTGATAGTTGCTGGCTGAGGTGTATGCAGCATGTGTGTATGTATATGATAGCATGTTTATCGAGAAAACTCGGCTATCAGTAGGCAAGAAAGATAGTACCTAACTTTACCTTTAGCGAGATGACATCCTTAGTGCTTTCAGCTCACTAAGGTTCTGCAAGAGTGTAGGCTCAGATTACATTACCCAAGCAATGTAATTGAGAGAAAAATGCAAATGACTAGGGCGAGGTTAGAACCCGTGACCTAAGTCTTGGTGTTCAAACGCCCTAACAACTGCACCACCCGAGCAGATAGCAGGTTCGACTGTATATATATAGATTACGAGTTTTAATAGTAAGGATCGATTTTTCTAACTCGGTTTATTCAAACCATCGGTTTTATCTAACTAGGTTTATTCGAACTATCGGTTTTATCTAACTAGGTTTATTCTAACTATCGGTTTTATCTAACTAGGTTTATTCTAACCATCGGTTTTTCTAACTATTCTTATCTGAAAAGAAATGGTTAGAAAAAAACGGTTTGGACTGTAAATGTGGTACGTCTTATCCGAAATCAGTTTTGAAAGAGTACGTACTAAAAAGAAATAATAATATAAATCAAACTGCAGAAACTGGTAGCTAAATATTTGTTATAGAAATATTCTTGGGTACGTCTTAACCGGGTGTATGTCCTGTTCAAGTACGTACTAAACAGAATAATACGCGCATTGCTTATTATAAAAGATAAAATAATTGTTTAAATGTAAATTGGTAATATGGTCTTTGAGATTACGTACTAATTGAATTGAAATTAATGCAATTTGTTATTTGGGAACATAAATGTAGTACGTCTTATCCGAATCATTTATAACGTATTAGATGGGGGAAAAGCCGTTATTGGAGAAAAGTACGTATTAATCGAGTGTACGTCTTAAGCAGAGTACGTTTTATTCAAGTTCAACTGTATAATAAACTTATAATGCATTATTTGATCTAATTTGTGTAATATTTTTGTGCAATAAAATATATTACTTTAAACTTTTCAAATATCAAAATGGTCAAAATCAAAGGATGAATTTAATATTAAATATTCACTATTTACGTTATGGAAATATGATGAGGGAGCCAAGGAGGCCTTTGAGGTGGAGAAAAGTAGTCACGTATTATCTTGGCATTTAAGGCGAATGATAATGTAATCATGGGATATTACACTACAGCCATAACTTTTGTACAAGCATGTACTGTACAAAGAATAATTATCAAATAATAAACCTAGGTTTCATTAGAATGATATTTAATATAAATATACATTCTAATAAAAATTCACATCGTTTTATATATAAATTCAAATGAGAGAATTGAAGAATAAAGTAGGAATACTATATATCTTCGGAAAGGTTGCAAATATTCCTCCAGAATACATCTTTCTCCTCCGAGCGTATTTGAGTATAAATAGCACTGAAATCAAAAAAAAAATAATGCCCAAATTTATAAGTAAATAAAATGCAATTAGTACACGGTTTGTCGACCTGTAGTCCAATGCATGCTCCACATATATTACATGCGAAGTTACAAAAAATGCAACTGCATAGAGAAGCAGAAATCTTCTCGCTTAATAAGTTAATTGACGAAATTATTGGAAGATCTGTTGAATACAAATAATTTTGTGGTAAATATCGATATACTTCAGAACAAAACAAACCTCTTTTTGATAATACATTTGAACATGTGCTACAAAATATAATAAGCACATGAGAATTTTGAAATTGATTATGAATCAGGCTATTTCTATTAATAACATCCATCTAGACACGAAAAATAAGGCTAAAAGAGAATATCAAAAAGATCATATAAACATTACATATTTTGGGAAGTATGGAAATAATAGGGACAATCTAGTAAGATTGATACAGTTATAAAAAATAAAGGAAAGGAGGTATATAACCAGAAATGAGGATGGTTGTGCGAATTAGTAATTAAACGACACATTAGTGCGCCAATATTGCCTCGCAGAGAGTGGTTTTACCATTTAGAACTATTAGTAAATACAAATAAATGTTATATCATGCCTTGCATAAAGCAATTGAATACCATATATGGATCTACATCAGGTGTGTCAAACTCGAATCGGATAGTGGGCCAATTTCATACCCTCAACTCTTCCCCGGGCCATGATAGAGATGAAAAAATTTAACTACTGATTAATTCAATTATCAAGCTAATAAATCAACTTTTCACTTTTGTATTTATTTGGCAGCGTTTCTCTTTCACGAGCTCAACTAGATTTGGTGTGATGGGGGAAATCGCTAGTCGGAGGGAGGAATCTAGATGACCATCTGTAAGTCGTGATCGATGTTTCGACTTTGTTATTTTCACCAAAGAACAGCACTGCTCGCAGGCGTTCGTACTGCCAAACTGCACGGCACAAAAATATGCATTTTCCATTATTTTTTGAAACTGGTCTTTATTCATTGTATAAAGTAGCCTGTAAAATCCTTCTAAGTTCTTTGAATGAACCATTGAGACTTAAGCGACTCTGAGTCCAAAATCTCTAGTTTAACGCTAGTGCCCTCGAAAAACATTGCCTGACGTAAAGAAAATGGCAAAAATTTTTATTATCAATTCCATTGTATCACTGAGTGGTCTACCATCTAATCATACGATTTTAATGGTATTTATTTTGATATTTATAAGGCAACCCCCCTAAAGTTTGATGCTACCAAAAATTAGAAAATGATTGGTGGTTGTTTTTCGGTGGATTTATCAATTCGTTTCTTGCTTATATGATATTTTTTTAATGGTATGGGCCTCAAAATTGTTTTGGCCCCTTTAGACATTATAAATCACAAAGATTTAGGAAAAAGCCATATAAAATCCAATCAAAATATCTTTATAAAGGAGTTCATTTCTATATTGCTCGGGACATGGTCAGTGTGATATCAGATATTTAGCGACAATTGTATCTAAAATAGATTTCTGATTATTTTTAAAAAAAGACTGTTCAGATCCGACCATTTGTTCGTGAGATATCGCATATTATAGGTAAAGTTCGGGGATCATAGCTCTCTATGGTCCCAAAAGAGGCCGATGTCATATCTAAAAAACTATTGAAGATGTATATGATATATGATAATCTTAAATAAAAGAATATATATGATAATATATATAGGTTCCTCAAACATTTTTCTGTCAAAAAATGTCTATTTCTCGACTTATCATTGATTTTATTGTAATGCAAATTCTATGGAGAACTTTGAATATATCAGAAAATGGCGAATCTAATCATGGAATATGCATCCAAAGTAGTTATTATGCTAAACAATCATTGCAATTATCGCAAATAATGTGTATATAAAAATTGTAGCACTTTTCATAATTATTTAGGAAGTTCTGGCCTTTTACCACCCAGATTCGGTCAAAAACCCCTATTTATTTTCCAAAAGCAAATATCTATTTACCTCTTGAAATATATGCCCAAATTCTTAGCTTTCAATTCCTAATGTACTTTTTATAACAGTATGTATATGATTCTTTGAAAATAACTGTAGAACGTTCTATGGAATGCTAAATTTTAGATTTATATTATGTGATGACGTAGCATTTTTCGAAAAACCTAATTTGTAACTGAAAGTCGTAGACTCTCGCTCTAACTTCCTAATATACTTTTTAGAAGCTCTTTATTCAAAGCCGATGGATTATACATTGTATCGCTAGAACTATGAATTATTTTCCCAATTGGTTCAAATTATTCGGGAATTAGTCGCCTCATGGAAATTGTATTATAAAGATGGAAGCGAAAAATGCAATTTAAAAATAACTGCCTTCGTGATTCTAAAATATGTAAGCTGATATGCTTATAATTTGCCTTTTTCAAACTGAAAGAAAAGTAGCTATAAAGATTTAAGCTATATTTCAAGATTGGGAAAGTAGCCATATAACGTAATAGAACTTCGAGGTCACTAGCGTTAAGCCAGCTAGTCCAAGAATATCTTCATGGATTTCAAAGAAGTCGGTTATCCCACGTATGAAAATGGGGAGTTGAGCAGTGTCTGTAATATCATTACTCTCATCGAAAGCAAGCAAGAAAAAGACAAACTTCGCTACTTTTTCTGATAATTACACTGCAATGTTTTTTCCCATGTCCTCGATCCTCGACGCCACAGTATTCCTGGTAAGACTAATCATCTCAAAAATGTTCTTCTTGTCGGGAACAAGAATCGCCACTGAATCTTTAAGACAGTCTTTTATAAAATCTCCATCAGAGAATGGTCTTGAATACTAGGCAATTTCCGCGAAATTACATAACTAGCTTTGACAACGGCAAGGGTATCCTGAATAGGTTTCCTAAAGACACCCTGTTGCTTCAGTAAACCATCACGTAGTTTGGCAACTGCTTCGTCCCTCAACTTTCCAGTCAATTGTCCATACTCGACCGTGTGATATGATTCATAGTGCCGCTTCAGGTTGTAATCTTTCATCGCTCCCAAAACCTCTTGGTAGATCAGGCAAGTAGGCTTCTCATATGATTCAACAAACAAATACTTTAAGATCCATTCCACTTGAAGATGACGACTATCCTCTTTTCGTTTCTTGGCTCTCGGGAAATTAGCCATTCGTGTCCAATGTGTTGAAGGATGAGGAGGTACAAAATGTTTCTGAATTATTCAAGCAATTATTCTTATATTTATATTTAACGATCTTAGAGAATGTTATAGTGTGTTAGCAAAACAATGAAAATATAACAAGTGAATCACATTAACATGTATCAAAACTAGTTAGGTTTCGTTAATAAATGATAATTGAATAAACTGATATCATATTCCAGATATTTTTTCGCAACTGGGTCGCGGGCTACCTCTGAGCAACCTGCGGGCCACCAGTTCGACACGCCTGATCTACATCAATGGAGGGCAAGGTTTTGAGTTTCCCATGGGAAATTATTTTTCTATAAAAATGTGCCCGTATTGTTTTTCTAGCATTTTTAGAACCTTGTCAGGGTTCTAAAGATTGCGTAATGATGACGTCATAACAGTGATGAGTCAGCATTTTTGATGAAAATTTTATCATTTTTGAGGTATATTAATATACACATTCTATTAAACTTTCAGCCTTCTATCACCTAAAATGGCTGATTTATGTTCGAAAAACTGAAATTTCACAATGACGTCATAATTCTATTGTGAGTCGACATTTCGTCTAAGCTCAGAAGGCCGTTCAGGTTATTTGACTGAAATGTCGCAACAAATGTCTTTAGAAACGGCATGAAATAAGAATGATAGAATATCCAATTCGATTATATAGTATCGTCATATTGCGTTTAGCTAAAAGGCATTTTTTCCGACATAATATGTAGGAGACATATAGTGTCGTTAGAGAACGTTTGATTAAGATATTCATTCAAATATCTTTCAAAACGGGTAATGATTAGCAATATTAAATGATAAAATGTTTAATACAATTGTAGAGAGTCGCCAGCGGCGGTTGGTGTCATATATATGTATATATATGAACTGCCAGGCACAGAAAGCTGATTTTGGGCATGTGGGGGTCCTTTGACTATGAGCGCAGACGTCATTGTCACCTTTTTGATATTTAGAAATTTATGTTCGACTATAACTCATCCATTTTAGGTGTGAGACAGGCGTATTTAGGGATGTTGCCCCCCTTATTATTAATCAATGCGAGCTCATGCGCCCTTTGGGCGCCTCTAGTGGATACAAAGTGTCCGCCTGCCGCGCAGCGCAAGCAAGCGATGCGCGCTTGTATTTATTAAGATATCTTCATAAAGAGATAGTAATTAACACTTACGGAATTAGCGTGAGAGGACGTTTGACTCAAATATTTATTCAAATCTCATCTAACACGACTCATTATTAGCATAATTGATCGATGTACTATTAAATACATTTGAATAGTGTCGCGAGAGGTCGTTTGACTCAAATATAACTTCAAATCATATCCCAAACGGCTAATAATTAGCATTACTCAATTACATTGTATTAAACAATACATTTTCTCAGATTGTGCTATCTCTTCCTCCGGAATCTCCTTTTCTAAATATATTAATGTATCGCCCTCCCTACTCAAGTTTTTATATACTTCATTGAACAGTTTTTATCCCTCCGTGAGCCCCCTCTTATGCAGGAGCCCCTAATAATAAATGGAGAGTTCAAAACATCCATATTGACATCCCTTCTTAATATATTCCAAATCAATCAACCTCTCAAACTTTCTTGCTGATCGCTTATGACCAGTTGTCACTCTTCCCTAAGGGTAACTACTCGACTTACGCCAGCAACAGGTCCTACCACCTCCTGCTGGATAAGGCTGCTCTTTCTCAGGAACTGTCAACTTCTTTGTTCTTAATTAGACATCTGTTCTGTAATCCACCATCGATTGAAATGCATCGTGGTCATCAAAATTGGAGTTTCCATTGAGGAAAATTCCAATTGGAGTTTCCACTGGAGGAATTTAAAATTCACTTAGAGAAAAATGAAATTCGAATTTACCCCGGGGGAATTTGAAATTCACTAAAATAAGAGAGCACATTTATGAGAAATAAAATGAATATAATAAGACTGAGTGAAATACAGAGTATTATTAAAATACATAAAGTAAACTTGAAAACTCCTGTAATATTAATGATATGGAGGAAGATAGATTTTTATGTCACTACTAATAGTACTAACCCAACTATATTTCGTTCTAAAAAAATTTCTCCAGGTGAATTTTAAATTCCTCCAGTGGAAACTCCAATTGAAATTCCCCCCAATGGAAATTTTAATTTCCAATAGGGGAATATAAAATTCCCCCGGATTTTAAGTTTCCCAGTGACATATCCATCAATTCAAAGAATTATCTGAGGAATAAATCGTTCTCCTAAATTTCCTCTGCTCCTAATCAATCTTGTATCCTCGATTCCATTCCAACATTCCTGATCAAATCATCTCTATACATCCTAGTGCCCTTAAGAATACAGTAAATTATCCCTCTCCACTGGACAGACTTGACTTAGCTTGAGAGATAGACTTGACTTAGCTTGAGAGACAGACTTGACTTAGCTTGAGAGGCAGACTTGACTTAGCTTGAGGGACAGACTTAACTTAGCTTGAGACATACTTGACTTAACTTGAGAGACAGACTTGACTTAGTTTGAAAGAGATACTTGACTTGACTTGACTTGAGACACTAGACTTGAGGCATCATAAGGGAACAATATACTGCTATAAGTACTAAGGAACAATTACACCCGGCCTTTCAATAGGATATAGTCACACATTCCGGACTTCTACACTCTGTGAAGTCGACTAAATAAACAAAAAATATATTAAATTAGTTCTTGAATTTAGTCAGTTTACTATTCTCTTGTTTCAATACTAGTTCATTATAACGAGTGTTATCTTAGCGGCCGATTCAGCGGCGGATTCGCATGTCACGTTCAAATATGAATAACTCAGCAAGCATATGTCCTAGATGAAATCTAATTGCACCATTGTGTAGAGGAGCATTGGTGCATTCATATTTGATATATGAAATTTTAATATCCTGCGTGATGAGTAAGCAGTGACACTTTTAGTCCATGTCACGTATCTGGTGGAATAAGTCAGTAAATATGAATGGTAGCAATTAGCCCTTTTAACCACATGAAGATGAGCTTTGGTGCACCCCTGAAATCCATTTTCAAGACTAAATTCGGAAAACTGGCTGAATGGCAGGGGGCCAAAGTTTGTTGTCGTAGCGGCGGATTCGCATGTCACGTTCAAACATGAATAACTCAGCAAGCATATGTCGTAGATGAAATCTAATTGCACCATTGTGTAGAGGAGCATTGGTACATTCATATTTGATATATGAAATTTTAATATCCCGCGTGATGAGTAAGCAGTGACACTTTTAGTCCATGTCACGTATCTGGTGGAACAAGTCAGTAAATATGAATAGTAGCAATTAGCCCTTTTAACCACATGAAGATGAGCTTTGGTGCACCCCTGAAATCCATTTTCAAGACTAAATTCGGAAAACTGGCTAAATGGCAGGGGGCCAAAGTTTGTATTTACTAGTTTGGTAATAGGCATAACTTCATACTGGTATCCAACTAGGATGTGATCTAGACAAACTTAGCTATTTATCCATAGTTATCTACGCTCTTGATGAATGTCACTGAATTTGTTTACACAATTGATGCATAATTCCTGGTCAATTCATAATTAATTAAATATTCCTCGTAAGAACAGACCAAAATTTATTATTCACGGATAAAATTGTTAAGATGATTATTTAAGGATTTCCTGTTCAAATTCTGCGAAATGCTCTAAAAGGGTTGTCAGGTATGATCATGGAAAACCCCCAATGCTTGATTTGTGCTGGTATTCTCAGCATACAAGGTAATAATATCCGTAGCCACTACCAAACTGCTCACGAGAGGGGAATACAAAATGTGCAGGTGAATGGATTTCTGAGACAGGTATTGCAAACATTCTCGAGAAAATCCATTGATCTCAAAGTGCCTAGAGTTGAAGATAATTAGGTAGTCTTGTCTTCAGTTCACTGACTGATATATTTAAAAAATAAGTTATTTTTATTAATCATTTGAGAAATAATTGCCATATTATTTTATATTAACTTCTGAATCTACATTTATGTTCGCCCCGCGACCCCAATAATGGAATGTGGCTGCCCGAGGAGATAGGGTTTGGACAGCCTTATCATACACTGATGACATAAAATTCATGCAAGTCAACCTAAAAATTGAAATTTCGTAAAAAGGCCTCATAATGTCAAAATAGAAATTGGAATCGCTCCCGATTTTAATATATTTATTTTCGCTTTAGGACATATTATAAACTTTTGAAGTTTAATTTTGTATAACGAGCATTAATAGTAAACAAATACTTGCTAATAAACCTATCAGGTAATTTCGTTCCACTATAATGAATTTAACATGCATTTACCACACGGCTTTGTCTTTTTGATAAATAATGAATAATAATTGTAATTGTAAATTTACCATCTTTATTAATATGCTTAAAATAACTCTGATTAATAAAGTCAATTCAATTGAGGTTCTGGACTAAGCTATTGACTAATTAAAATTAACAAGTATAGCACCCTGCCAGTGTTGTTATTGTAATGCACTTCCATTTTGAGCGAGTAAATCGTCTAATTTCCCTTTTTAGAAATCTGCTGAAGTGTAATTACGTATGCGTGGAATGCTTCTTTTGAATCACCAGAAGTTTGTTGGTTCCAAATTTCGGGCAAGTCAAATATTTGATATATAAATAGACTATGTTGATTTGTGAAAAATAGAAACTTCTTGTGTGGTACATTCTTTAGAAATGTGTGTTTGACGCACTCTACACTTCCAGGTTATGACAACAAATGAGAATGAGTTGATTGCATTTGATAAATAATATCACTAAGTGCTATGAAGAGGTAAAAAGAAAAAACAAAAACAACATGAATACAAAATAAAAACAATGACAATGACAACAACAGCACGGATACAAAATAAAAAGTCATATATAGAAGTTGAATACATTTAATTGGCTTAATTGAAGAATTGGATTACATATTATTAACAGACAAAACAGGTTCATAATGACAGCCAGTATTTTGTAGATATAATCTAAATATAGAGGGACAATCGAGAAATTCATTTAATTTTTTCCCTTTACCAGAAAATCCAATCCAGCGTGTACCTCCAGGTCCTAAATATACCCATATATCGGTTTCAAAAAGTAACGCTGTCGCAAATACTTCCAAATCCGTTGCCCACTTCCCATTCTTATCCATCCCTGTCTTATTTACCCAATCCTTTACACTTCTGTAGTTACTTTGCTGGTAAACATATTTAGTCCTTAAAAAGGCGTCACAACTATTTTTTAATCTACCTAACATGTTATTAACTATAATTGTGCGTAAATTAAAATGATTTTCCTGACTACCGGTAAGGATAAACGAAAGAGCTCGAAAGTAACAATTTCCATCACCCACTATGTTTTCAACAACACAAGGTTTACATTCTCTAAGATCTTGTTGATCCAACTGAGGATCGATTTCATAATTAATATAATTAGAAACCAAAATATTCCATTTACTACATATACTTTTTTGCCAGTCTTTATTTGGCGGGCGGAAGGGAGGCAACTTTAAACGTAAAATATCTTGTTCTACAAGATCTGAATCAGTGATAATATCGACAGCGTCACTGTCGATATTATCACTGATTCGTGAGACAGAAAAGTCACGTTTTTTCAAATCAGATAATCTCTGACGCAACCTAGGTACAAATTTTAGCTTTGTTTTTTCATTTTTATCTACACTAATTTTACATTTCTTTTTTTCAGTTTCATTTATGTCATTTCCTGCATCTAATTTTCTTTTATTTTTATTATTTACTAATGGCCTAACTTGAGAAAAACTGATAGATTTAGATACTAAATAGCTATTACATTTCTTCTTACTCCTTCTCTGCCATTCCTCCTGACAATTCTCCTCCTCAGAAGGATCTCTTTTACGCTTATAACTTTTAAATACCTTCTTAGCTCTAGGATGAAAAGCAAAGCAAAAAGCTGCTAATCTTTTAATTATGTTAGGATGCATAATCCTTATCAGATCCCCTGGTCTTAAACCAGTACGAGACTTTAATATGTCTATCTTTACTATACGCATCCAATTTTCTACAATTGCATTACTATAATGACTCATGTAAACATCGGATTCACTGGAACCAAACCCCAAAATAATGCCTGACCATAGTGGAATTATAGCCATATAATGGGTAAGTAGATATTCAATAATTTCGGGGTTATAACAAGGGTTGGCTTCCAAACAAGGTTTCTCATCATTCAAAAGTAAAATTTCGGATTTACACTTCTCATAAATTGTGTTAAAATGCTTACCAAATGGGGATTTATCGCGATAGGTTTTACCCTCATTTTCCACAAAAGATGTCAAATCATTACTATCCTCGGGTTCAACATAATCATCATCGCAACTTTTACTATAACTAATAAATGATTCTAAATTTTGTATTATTGAAATTTCGGTTTAAAAAGACATAACACAAATCCATAAAAACACTATCTAAATTTATCATTTGCGTACAATTTATCATATATCCTATAGTATGAAGAAACAATTTTCGAACTGGTTTAGATTACTTAAACTTTTTATTCACATTAAAAGCTATTCCATTAATTAGGTGAGCGGAACACAAGTGAAGAATAACACCGAATTGCATACAAACCTCCTCCTGACTAAATAATAACTTCCAACATTTCTCCAAGTATGTGAAAATATCAGATTTAATAAAAGCGTTACAAACACTATGAATAAGGGCCCAGCTATAATCAATCTCTACATGGCCAATATTAATTTCTCTACTTAAGACCTTTTTTGAGTCAAGAGACCATTTATGTAAGAAATAAGATATTTCTGCAGAAGAATGAGCTGAACTAATCATTTCAGCTAATGGCAAAGGGCTGGTTGTGACCTCAGGGTGACGAATAGTCAATGCATAATAAAAAACACGCTTTTGGCTCGAGTTTATTTTTCTAATAATAGACCCGGTAGAATCTAAATGCACAATTACTTTCTTACCCTTAAAATAATTCAAAACTTGAATTTGATCTTGAGAATACATATGAACTATGAATGGATCATGGCCTAAAGACTGGATGTACCCTCGAAGTATGTTATTAACTGTAATATTTCTATAATATTCCTGTAAACCAGAAAGTTCGCTCCAATTATCGTTAGAAAACCTTTGAAGACAAGACAAATCAAACTTAGCCTTCCTCAAGACGCAGGCACTTCTTACATTGTTAAAGTTACCAAAATATAACGCAGAGCTCTCACAATTGGGATGGGGAAACTGTTCATAAAAGTAGTTACCAACTGATTTATCAGTTAAATTAGAGGCTACCTGCAATCTTAAACTATTCGACAATTTTCTTGAATAGGCAATGTCCACATTTGAATGCTCAGGGGATAAGGTACCCATTACTTCATAATTGACAGTAATGTTAACAGGCCGAGAGGTAAAAGGTTCATTCTGTATTGTAAATTTAAAACGAAGACAATTAGAAAACTTGCATTCTGCATGAGCAGTGAAAAAACAAGTATTGCTTTTCCTACTATTAATTTTACCTATTTTTTTGTATTTAAAGCAAATAACACAAACAAATTTATCTTCGATCTTAGCATTAAAGACATTGGTCCAATCCCTCGAAAAGATAGCTCGGTTGCCCTGTAACATCGCTATATTTTCCCATTCACCCAAAGTAAAATTAAATTCTCCATTAGAAATACTAGGGAGATTTAGCGCATCGTTGAGATTTCGATCACTTTTAGTATTAGTTATTTCAACGTTTAAGCAATCAAGTTCCAGTTCTTGATTAGATTGTGGAATATCTAACATGGGGGTTGACTCAAGACAACTATCATTATTTCCACTCTTAGCTATCTTACCACTCCTATCAAGATATGAGTTCCCTTTAACCTTATCGTCGGACTTGTTCAACTCACCCTTAGATGACATCTCAGCAGCTACTACGTCCTTTATCTGACCGCGATTCTTCATCCAATTAGTATAGAGTAACGTGCGTACATCGAAAGGCACAATTTTCCCCAAAGAGAATTGCTTGCTCTCCTGTTTTCTTTAATTAATGCTGAATTTAAAGATTCAAAAGAATCGTATCCCAATTGGAGTAAGGCCTGACAAAAAGTAATACTCTCCGTATTATTCATCTTTTCTGACTTAGAATTATGGAAGTAGTCAGAGGAAAATCGAGAAGAAAAAAGCGAACGATAATGGAAATGCGGAATGCAAATTACGAAATGGGAAATGCGAAATGCGAAATGCGAAATGCGAAATGCGAAATGCGAAATGCGAAATGCGAAATGCGAAATGCGAAATGCGAAATGCGAAATGCGAAATGCGAAATGCGAAAAAAAATGTATGAAAACGTCAAGTTTGAATAATGTTAGTTCGGAAAAAAAAAATTTATATATACTAATTAGGCTGGGATCAAATATAAAAAAGGAGGAATATTTAATTAATTATGAATTGACCAGGAATTATGCATCAATTGTATAAACAAATTCAGTGACATTCATCAAGAGCGTAGATAACTATGGATAAATAGCTAAGTTTGTCTAGATCACATCCTAGTTGGATACCAGTATGAAGTTATGCCTATTACCAAACTAGTAAATACGAACTTTGGCCCCCTGCCATTTAGCCAGTTTTCCGAATTTAGTCTTGAAAATGGATTTCAGGAGTGCACCAAAGCTCATCTTCATGTGGTTAAAAGGGCTAATTGCTACTATTCATATTTACTGACTTGTTCCACCAGATACGTGACATGGACTAAAAGTGTCACTGCTTACTCATCACGCGGAATATTAAAATTTCATATATCAAATATGAATGTACCAATGCTCCTCTACACAATGGTGCAATTAGATTTCATCTACGACATATGCTTGCTGAGTTATTCATGTTTGAACGTGACATGCGAATCCGCCGCTACGATAACAAACTTTGGCCCCCTGCCATTCAGCCAGTTTTCCGAATTTAGTCTTGAAAATGGATTTCAGGGGTGCACCAAAGCTCATCTTCATGTGGTTAAAAGGGCTAATTGCTACCATTCATATTTACTGACATATTCCACCAGATACGTGACATGGACTAAAAGTGTCACTGCTTACTCATCACGCAGGATATTAAAATTTCATATATCAAATATGAATGCACCAATGCTCCTCTACACAATGGTGCAGTTAGATTTCATCTAGGACATATGCTTGCTGAGTTATTCATATTTGAACGTGACATGCGAATCCGCCGCTGAATCGGCCGCTAAGATAACACTCGTTTCATTATATGCCTTAACTTTATTAGAAATGTACAATGCTCTAGTTCCGTAGTAGCACATGCCAAATGAATAATATTAGTACTGAGAGCCAGAATAAATCTTTTAAATTTCTGCTGAGGGTGCAGATACATCGGTCACAGGCGTAACTCCAGGGGTGGCAGGGGTAGCGTGCCACCCAGACTTAAATGTTATGTTGACTTAGGGTAGCATGGTATATTAGTTTGATGTTTACAAATCTCGCCACCCCATCTAACCGTGGAAAAACAAAATACGGTGTCCAGAAATTATTGGCACCTTATGATATCATTCTTGACTATCATATTTAGTATAACCATACTGTATATCCTTTCAACCTTCATATTATTCTATTGCGGCGCGGGAATGGCTATTATTTAAAAAGTAATGGCTATAAATATTTCATTTTGAATTTATTTTGCTAAAATTTAATTTTTGCGGATTTTCTTTCAATTTTTAGCGTTATATTTATGAGTACCGAAATTCGCATGCGTGCCGTAGGCATGCTAGAAGGTGGATTAACGCAGAAAGAAGTAGCTAGTAGAGTAGACAAAGGTATTCGAACAATCAAAAGGTGGTGGAGGAGGCATGTCAACAACAAAAGTCTCTACCATAGACCTGGCGCCGGGCTTCTAACCAAACTCAATCCTGTCGCTAAAATAATAATTGGCAAATCCATTGGCAACTGCGAAACTTAAATCTAAGGGATATTCTATAACATAAAGTTCTGTACATTCACATTTATCAAAATGCCTCAGAGCTAAGGCATTCAAAGGTCCAAAACAGCCAAGATTGACACAAAATCAGAAGGAAAAGAGGCTCAACTTCTGTCGAAAAAATAGTAAATGGACTGTTGATGATTGGAAAGCTATTCTCTGGACAGATGGGTCTCCCTTTTGAACTATTTTATTCAACAAATCCACAAAATGATCGAATTTGGTGTCGTAAGTCTTCTAAGGTCGCACCACAGGAAAAGGTGAAATTCCCTCCAAAAGTCCTGGTGTGGGGCATGATGAGTAACCAGGCACTCTCAGAATTACATATTATTCCACCCAAACAAACTGTGAATGCTTCTTATTATGTATCTGAAATATTAGCTAAAACCTGTAAAGAGGCAGCACTGAAAGAAATCGGAAACAGGTACAATTCTTCAACGGAGAATGATTGTTAACCCGTTACGGGCCACTTTGATGCAGGATGGCGCTCCATCTCAGAGTGCCAAAATTACTCAAGAATGGTGTCGGACACATTTATCAAGTTTCTGGGCAAAGGAAGAATGGCCAGGTAATTCTCCGGACTTGAACCCAATCTAGAATCTGTGGGCTATTCTCAAACAGAAGCTTGATGAGTTACCTCTATTAAAGAACCTGGAAGACCTCAAATCTTCTTTGAAATTTGCTTGGTCCAGCATTGAGCCATCATGTCTGGATATATTAGTCTCAGGGATGCCTGATAGGATCAAGAAGTGCATAGAACTAACTCGTGATTATATTGGGAAATGATTTATGCGATAGCTTATCATGATTTACATTTATAGTAGATTAAGTAAGGTACCAATAATTTCTGGACGCCCTGTAGTTACGCCTATGGTCGTCGTTAAACAACTATTCTTCCCTACACAATTCACATTGAACATTTTCTAAACATCATTAACGAATTTCAACAACTCAACAGTTTAGTAGTGCTGTATGTTAAGTAAATATAAATATTGTGATTACAAAATATTTTCAAAATGAATATTTAAACAACCATGAACTCACAATATGAGATAACTTTATAGTTGATAATAAGTTATTTACTTAGCGGTTTTATGATTAAGTATTTAACCAATCCATGGTACAATTTTTTGCGACTGCCATTGCCTTATAGAGAATGCTATAAAAAATCTAATTTTATAATTTTAATGCACATACAATGGAGTCTTCCAAAATGTACACTCCGAGAGCGGACAACCCCTTACAACGGACAAACCATTTTTTATTGGCAGTTTCTTCAATCAATTCGTTGCAGGTATACTGTATATATATATATTTGAGCTCAAATTGATTAATTATCAGGGAGATAGCATCTATAAATATGCCAGTGTTACTGTTAAAATTGATAACACTCGAAATATCATCAGATTTGTCAATTTTTGTTTTTTGATGCGCTATAATGACGTCATGACAGAGTGATGGATTACCATTTTTAATGATAATTGTATAATATGTGAGATATATTCATATACACATTATATTCAAATTTCAGCCTTCTATCATTTAAAATGGCTGAGTTATGATTGAAAAACTTTATATTCTAAGGAAGTTGACAATGACATCATAATTCCACGATGAGTCCTACAGTTTGATCTGAGATCTGAACTTAGTGGAGCCTTAGCTAAATGACTCCCACATGTCAATGAGTTTGTAGTATTGCTAAATTGTTCGGAACGCACTTGCATCAAATTAAAACCTCAAGTTGACATATTATAGGGATTTATATTTGGCAGAAAAATTAAACATTACAAGAAAAATTAAATTACACATATTAAGCATTAAAATTAACAAATATACATTCAGCAATATTCGCAGGAATTGCGATAAAGTTAATATGAAACTAAAATTGCTTAATAACATTCGTTAAAGCCATTACATAGATGCGTGAACTAGTAGTAGTAGCACTTTTAATAGAGGAAAAGAATACTTTATCGTTTCTCTCACAAAGATATTTCAACTTAAGAGCACGTTTGTGAACAAATGTACCTTGCGGTGAGCCATCCAAAAGGGATCTAACTTCAATAGCTTTTTGACACCAACCCATAATTATATTTTCTCCAATACAGGATACGCATTGCGGTATTTCATCCCATTTTAAAATTCTAGCTTTAACTTGCCTACCAAAGATATCTACATAGGCCCCTTCAGAATCATAACATAATAATAAATTGTTACAACTTGGTAAAGTAATTATTGCAAATGGTTTAATGCTCTTTGAACCTTGATAAGGCATCCAAAGATCGCTTATTTCTCCGTTTTCCATATTAATGTTATGGAATCCTGATGAACTTGCGTAAGCGATAAATTTGGATGTTGGTGAATTGATCATGTCTACAATTATTGGTCTGTAGGTTATATTTGCAAAACTACGATATTGCATAAATTTGGAATACGGTCTTTGTGCCCAGGCATATAGTTCAATCGAGGACTTAGTTGCAATTACTAGATATTTCAGACGGTCAGTACCGTGAGCTACTTTAAAAGAAACACAATTTTCAATTTCACCAACGGATGCAAATCCAACCTTAGCAGCTCGATCAATGTCATCTGCGCGAAGAATCTTTCCTCTTAGCCATGAAAGATAGTAGGCTCGTAATTTATTCTTTTTCCCACTAATGCTCACCATAACATTAAGGCCCTCTAGAGCTTCAATTTGAAAGAACCTTCGGCGATTAATCAGAGGAAATACCTTTCCATTACCACTTCTATCAAGTAATAACAGTCCATTATCAGTCCCAACTAAGAGATTTACTCCCCATAATGTACCAGACAAAATTTCTCCACCAAATTTATGGTGATACTTCCTTATATCCGGAGGGGATGGCTTGAACGAATTATTTAAATCATGTTCTATGGATTCTTTTCGTATGTCAACATCACTATTAATCATATTAGAATCAGATTCAGGATAAACCTTTGAGATATTGGGAGTTGAGATTTCTTCCTAATGAAAAAAGAAAGGAATAATTAAAACATTTTAAGAACAAAGACTAATTTTGCACGAACTGTTTGCAAAAGCTTTTAAAATTGTAGGAAAAAGGAACTAAGTTATATAATTGATTTTGACATCAGAATTAATGTAAACAAGGATTGTGAGAGATATTGAGATCAAACTCTAAAGTAAATTGTATTGTTTTTAGCGGAGATTTGTAAACATAATCCCATTTTAATCAAAAATTCGATTCGAACTATTGAAATCGCAAAGTTCCTGCACAATTTGACAAATATTATTGCTGAGTCTAATTACGAAATCAATTATGCCTTTGTATATCAGACTCAGATTCTTTCTATCTGGGAGTATTTTAATATGGGATTCACATTTATACCTACATAAATGATGGAAATTTGCCAAGGGTTTTGACGTAAACTATCATTTTAGGAAGGTAGCAAAAAATCAGAGAAAAAGAAAAAATCTGAGTTTTTTATTACCTATCTGCCTGTAAGATAGAATAAATATATAATAACACTTCAAAAATCTGGCAGAAAAAATATTCTTTACTTTTAACACCAAGCCTTGGTATGCGTAATTTAAAAACCTCTTGGTGCGATACTGAGTAAAGAAATTCGAAATAGACATTTCAATTTCCCTTAATAATAATAGTACACATAAGTGATAAAAGTGTAAATATTCAGTAGATAGCTATCATCCAAATATTATGAACTTGTACCAATAATATTTCTTTTCCATTCGATTCTATTATAGCACCACCTGAATTGCTAGACTATGTCTTGACAGTCTCGCTCTTTTTTGACATCTTCCACAAATAAGTAATTTGAATATGGAGAATTCGAATTTGAAGTTAAATTATGTTTATTTCTTATCAATTAAATACCTTGACTCGCTAAATGAATCAGTATTATAACTATTTGTATGGGGAATTATGGGGTGTACGAATACTCGTGTTCAGGCAGTATATATATATATATATATATATACAGGGTGGGCCATAAGTTCTGTCCCAAGCTTCATTAGGTATAAAATTTTTTATACTCAAACAGTCTTAGTTATTATGGTCTTTAGAGATTGTCATTCGAATACTTTCAATGATTTAAAAAGATTTTTCGAGTCTGAGACCTAGAACTGTGTTTTGTATGGTGAGTTTGGTGAATAAAAAATGTGTCCTGGTTCGCAGCGAAAATCGCAAATCAGGTCCCGCTGCTTCTGTATAAATTGTCTACATATCGATGTTCCATGACGATTTAACACCAGATACCTTTCATTCACCATAGAAATATTTCACGAATCCACTGAATTCATTTTCAGACATAAGAAAAAGTTATTCATTCGCAGTTCAAATTAGGTATATTTTGCAAAATTCCCTAAAATGGCACTTTTTTTCACATCACAAAAAAATCTGATCCAATTTGTCCCCAAAATCCACTGATCTTCACATCGTATATTTCTACAAATTTAGAGTGTTCGAGGAAAATGTGAGAGCTATTTTTTCCGAAAATTTGAAGACTCTAGAAAGATAATTCGAAAAGCAGTGGCCTTTGATTCGCGATTTTCGCTGCCAACCAGGACACATTTTTTATTCACCAAACTCACCGTACAAAACACAGTTCTAGGTCTCAGACTCGAAAAATCTTTTTAAAAATCGTTGAAAGTATTCGAATTACAACCTCTAAAGACAATAATAACTAATATTGTTTGAGTATAAGAAATTTTATAGCAAATAAAGCTTGGGACAGAACTTATGGCCCACCCTGTATATGCGAGGGTTACTCCATATGTTTTGAGCCTGGGGTACTAGTTTTATTACATTTATTTATGTTTTGTAAACGAAATTTAAATAAGATAATCATAGAATCCGCCCGGATTGTAAATATATCGCATCATTGATAATATTGAATCATCAAAAGTTTGTTCCCAACTAATAAAGAGAATAAATATAATTCCATAGGAAATGGCTTACAAATGTGCCGGAGTCCACAAGGACAATCCATTATATGTGGTATAATTATTTAGAAACTTGTCCAATCTAACTCAAAGCCAAGATACAAGTAATAATAGGTAGAAGGATGTTCGTAGGAATTTTGAACATAATCAAATAGAAGCAACTACTCCAGGTTCAAAACATATCGAGTGACCGTCGTATATACACTGCCAAGAGAAAAGTATTCGTACACCCCATAATTCCCCTACAAATAGTCATAATACTGATTTATTTAACGAGTCAAGGTATTTAATTGGTAAGAGATACGCTTAATTTGACTTCAAATTCGAATTCTCCACATTTAAATTACCCACTTTATAAGTATTCAACTTAATTACTCTTCTTCAAGATTAAGTATTTTCAGCATTTGTTTTCCTATGCCACATGTCGTGAGTGATTACCATTGTATATGATGGCACTGGTGGTATGAGGTGGCACAGTTTGAAAATATTGAACTTTGTGGGAGTGTAAACAAGTTGAAAGATTAAAAAGTGAGTAATTCGAATATGAAGAATTCGAATTTAAAGTTAAATTAAGCGTATCTCTTACCAATTAAATACATTGACTCGTTAAATAAATCAGTATTATAACTATTTGTATGGTGAATTATGGGGTGTACGAATACTTTTATCCAGGCAGTGTACAAGTATATATTCTTACTATTAAACATTGATGTATATATACGTATATAAAAGGGAGATGGAATCTCAAATAGGTGTGTCCTACAGTTATACTCGATATTGCACAACTTCAGCACAAGAAATCGCGAAATTTGTCAATTTTTAAAATTTTGATGCTTAATGATGACGTCTTTACAGGGTGATGAGTGATCATCTTTTGATGATAGTTGTATAATATGTGAGATATATTAATATACACATTATATTAAAATTTTAGTCTTTTATAACCTTAAATGGCTGAGTTATGGTCGAAAAACTGTATTGCATAACTTTTCAAAATGTGATAATGACGTAATAATTCCATGATGAGTCGACATTTTCGTCTAAAGCTCAGAACTTACTGGAGCCATAGCCAAAAGGCTCTCACATGCCAAAAATCAGCCTTCTGTGACTGGCAGTGTTTTTAAACAATTCATAACAGATATACGTACGTATATGTATATACACTACCCGGACAAAAGTATTCGACCACCACGAAAACCTCCATACAAATAGTATTAAAGTGGATCTATTCATAATGAAATATGTAGTAATCAAACAGAAGAGATATTCTATTTTTGATTTCAAATTCGTAAACTACACATCCGAATTAATAATTTTTGAAACTTTCAAAACAAATACTAATTCTCATGTAGAAAATTTTCAACTTCTGCCACTTTGTGTCACTAATCGCCATCATATATAATGTCTGTGGCTCGGGATAAGTAGCATCAAGTAGTACAAAAGGTAGATATTTAAAATTTTGGGAGTAATTGAGCTGAGGATCTCAATTATGAGTAATTAGAATGTGTAGATTAGGAATTATAATCAAAAATAGAGAATTTCTAACAGTTTGTGAACATATTCCTTTATGTACAGATCCACTTGAATACTATTTGTATGGAGGTTTCCGGGTGGTCGAATACTTTTGTCCGGATACTGTATATATATATATATATATATATATACTATATATATATATATAATTTTTCGTGCGATATCGATTATAATCAGTAGGGCAGGCATATTTCGAGATATTAATTGCTTTATGATTAATCAATGTGACCCCAGGCGCCCAAAGGGCGCCTCTGGCGGACACAAAATGTCTGCCAGCAGCGGCCCATGTAAGCGAAGCGCGCTTGTTAAAAAGGATAAATTTGATTTGATTGGTCTACAAATTTATTCGAGTGATAATCATAGTGAAATTGGTTAATTTGCAGCACACTATTATGATTAAGTTACATGCATAAAGAGGAACACATTAATTCTTCATTTATTATGCTACCTGGTCAATGGTTAAAAGCATTGTATCCCCTAAGTAGAACATGTCGTATTACGCTGACTGGACAACAGTCTACCTTTATCACTATCCCAGTTCCCTTGATTATATATTATCAGTTGAGCTCACATTTTGAATTCAAACACTTTTTGGATCAGTGATGAAATTGTTCGAATACCTTAGGTTTTAAATTTTCGATTAGCGTTATAAAGGTTATTGTAAACTCCAAAGAACAAAAATGGTGAAGAAAATATTTTATAGTTAAAGTTACATGATCGGGATAAGTTCAGTCTGTCTCCAGCATAATTGGGGAAGTTCTTTCATTGACTCTCCCACGATCTTACTAGTTATTAATGACAAGATATTCTACGAGGTATAATATTGTGAACAATTTTGCGAAAGTTTAACAATCTAAGGCCTTTATCAATAATTTGGAAAACAAACTTTGAGAAGAAAAATTGTGTCGCCAAAGGATATGAATCCATTGCTTTCCTAACTATCTTTGCAGGATCGAAATTCGGGATGGATTATCGCCCAAAATATTTCCAAAAATTGAACTATCAATGAAATAAATTATATTTAGTTCTATAGAAGAAGCAGGGAATTCGGCGAGTTGAAATCAGGTCCATTTGTCCATTTGAACCAGTGCGACCGAACCCGGACTGAGCCAAACAGCAAATTTATATTATAGACTTCGCAAAAGTCTAGCGTTTGGAAATATATTTACAATTCACAAATATCCGGATACCGGGTAACTTTTTAGCTAAGTATCCGGGTATTCGGATATACTACGTTTAATAGTCTGTTTCATTCATTGAATCTCCCCAATTTGTTATTTGACCGAGTGTTTCCCTCAGGAATATTGGAAAGCGCGTTAATTTTGCAATTTTTTGTGGTTTATTCGAGTAAAATGCATTATTTAACAACAATCACGTCATTCGACAAGCTAAGCGCTCAAGCTAAGCATCTCACATTTATATTCCGAGAAATCGGCTATGGAGAAAAATATAAAAATAGGGAGGCACTCATTTCAGAAGTTGGCCACTATACATACTTGTAGTATAGTCGGCAAACTAAAAAATCTATCATATATAAACATCGTGTTTGTATGTATTGCCATAGGGGCGCGGTATTAAAATATCAGATATATATATACATCGAACGACGAATCGATTTATGCATACACCAATTAATTAAAATTTACTAAACATGTCAATAGGGATAGTTTATCACATATACTTAGTTTGAACTTGATCCTAATTCAGGAAATAGTATTATCCTTACAATTAAAACTCGATTAATGTGTATACATATATGTATGTGTATATATATATATATATATATCTGTAACGAATTGATTGAAGAAACTGCCGTGCACAGAAAGCTAATTTTTGGCATGAGGGAGTCTTTTGGCTATGGCTCCAGTAAGTTCTGAGCTCAGAACAAATGTCAACTCATCATGGAATTATGACGTCATTGTCAGATTTTTAAAAGTTAAGCAATACAGTTATTCGTGCATAACTCAGCCATTATAGGAGATAGAAAGCTGAAATTTTGATAAATCTGTATACTAACATATCTCACATATGATGCAACTATCATAAAAAATGATTACGTCATCATTACACATCAAAATTTTAAAAATTGACAAATTCGGGTCGGTGCTTTTTCATGCGATATCGATTATAATAGTAAGAGAGACGTATTTAGAGATGGTATCTCCCATACTATTAATCAATGGTGACCGCAGGCGACCGAAGGGAGCCGCTTAATCGGGCCACTTTTGGCAGGGCCGGAATAGCTCTCACACATATAAGCTAATACAAAATATTTTCGGTTAATAGGGTCCTCCGCTTAATCGGGGCAAAATGTCCTCTGACCGATGTGGCCCTATTAAGCGGAGTCGACTGTATATATATATATATGTAACGAATTGATTGAAGAAACTGCCAGTCACAGAAACCTGATTTTTGGCATGTGGGAGTCTTTTGGCTATGGCTCCAGTATGTTCTGAGCTCAGAGCAAAATGTCGACTCATCATGGAATTATGACGTCATTGTCACATTTTTAAAAGTTAAGCAATACCATTATAGGAGAAAAAGGCTGAAATTTTAATAGAATCTGTATACTAACATACCTTACATATGATGCAACTATCATAAAGTGTAGATCCTATAGGGAGATGCCCTTATGGCATAGACGGAGTATCTCGTCCGTCCGTATGTATGTATGTATGTATGTATGTATGTATGTATGTATGTATGTATGTATGTATGTCCGTACGCGCGCTACTGCGAAATCTAACAGTCCGAATTTTACCAAATTTCGCATGTATGATCTTTTTATTTTTCGCAAAATCTCATCACTTCCGGTTTTTATGAGTATATATTCATATTTTAACACCTCCCACTGCAAAGCTTTGCTTAAATATCTCAACGACTAATGTAAGGTATTTCACCACGTAGAATCCGATTTTCGCTATTTGAAAGTAATAATGTGAATATTTTACGAGTTTGTAACATATGTATATATTCATATTTTCACACCTTTAAAAAAAGTTTTATTTTGAGCTAAAAGCGAGTTCTCAACGGCTAATATAGGATATTTTTATATGTAGATTCCAATTTTCGTACTTAGAAAGTGGTAACCTAAGTATTTTATGAGTTTCTAACATATGTAGATATACATATTTTCACACCTTTTGGAAAAAATCTTATTTTGAGCTAAAAGGGAGCTCTCAACGGCTAATATAGGATAGTTTAATATGTAGATTCCAAATTTACACTTAGAATGCCCTAAAATGAGTATTTCCCGACGGATTCCGATATTTATATTTCATATTCCTTCGAGTCACTTCCTGGAGCTGCACTATCGGTCTGTCGACCGACATTTTTTAGAGCATAAAAATGATTACGTCATCATTACACATCAAAATTTTAAAATTGACAAATTTGGCAATTTTTCGAGTGATATCGATTATAACAGTAGGACAGACATATTTAGAGATGCTAGCTCCCTTGTAATTAACCAATGTGACCCCAGGCGACCGAAGGGAGCCTCCGGCGGACACAAAGTGTCCGCCAGCCGCGCAGCGCAAGCAAGCAAAGCGCGCTTGTTATTAATGACACTTCAGGTTTCATAGGCACTAAACGGCCCGAGAAGACATATGATTATAATTCTTTTCGCTCTGTATGCTGGGGAAGGAGACTAAGGCGCTTCTGCCTCCCGGTTCTGTGCTAAGATCTAAAATAACCATTGAATACTGTTGTGTTAGATGGCTGTGTGAAAGGGCATAACATTGAGTGTACAATATTCAGGTGCTTAAAATAGCTTAATATTATAATTATCTATAATGACATTCGAACTCTCTAACATTATCAATGAATATTCGCTAGATGCCAAGAATAACCAAATCGAATGCTCGGAAACACATTTAAAATGCATTAGTAGTTTTTTACAAAGTAACAGGATATTGTGAGCTGGAGCTGAGTCATATCGAGAGTTTGCCGCCAAGCATGAGGGAGCTGTTTGGCATTCTTTAGTATCTTCTGTAAGTCGTCCAGGAAAAACCAGCGAACCATTCTCTAAGCATGACCAGGAAGGACATTATCTATTGTAAGATGCTAGCTGATGAAAATATATTCAATCTAAATGTATTCACCCTTCGTCGTCTGGTCGCGTGGATCACAAAGCGCACTACCGGTGGGTGTTTAAATAATTGGGTCAGACTTTTTGTACTTACTTCTTTCAGTCATATGTTTACTTGTAATGATCATGAATGATAATTTTTACATTTTTAGTGCAGCTCTTATAGGGAGATGCCCTTATGGCATGGACAGAGTAACTCATCCGGCGCTACAGCGAAATCTAAAAGTCTGATTTTGACCTAATTTCGCATGTATAGGATCGCATTGTGAGTAGAAGTGCACCATCAAAATCTTTTTGCAAAATCTCATCACTTCCGGTTTGCAGAAGTACAACCGCGCTTCGCTTGCTTGCGCTGCGCGGGTGGCTGACACTGTCCTGTGTCCACCGGAGGCGCCCTGCAAGCGACTGGGATCCCAATGACTCTTTATAAGGGAGATAACAGCACTAAATACATTTGTCCTACTGTTATAATCGATATCGCACGAAAAATCACCAAATTTGTCAAATTTTTAAATTTTGATGCGTAATGATGACGTCATAACATAGTGATGAGTCATCACTTTTCGATGATAATTGTATCACATGTGAGATATATTAATGTACACATTCAACTAAAATTTCAGCTTTCTATAACTTGATTCGGCCGAGTTATAGTCGAAAAACTGAGATTTCTAATCATACAAAAAGTGATAATGACATCATCATTCCATGATGAGTCTTACTTACTTGAACCATAGCAAAAAGATTTCGACTTGCCAAAAATCAGCCTCCTGGGCCAGACAGTTTATGTAACGAATTGATTGAGGAAACTGCCGGTCATAGAAAGCTAATTTTTGGCATGTGTGTCTTTTGGCTATGGTTCCAGTGAGTTCTGAGCTCAGAGCAAAATGTCGACTCATCATGGAATTATGACGTCATTGTCACATTTTTAAAAGTTAAGCAATATAGTTATTCGAGCATTACTCAGTCATTATAGAAGATAGAAGGCTGAAAATTAATAGAAAGTAATATAAGTATACTAACATGCCTCACATATGATGCAACTATCATCAAAAAATGATGACTCATCGCTTTGTTATGACGTCATCATTACTCAACAAAATTTTAAAAATTGATAAATTTTTTGATTTTTCGTATCGATTATAACAGTAGGACAGACGCATTTAGAGATGTTATTTCCCTTATAATCAATCAATGTGACCCTAGGCGCCCAAAGGGCGCCTCTGGCGGCCACAAAGTATCTGTCAGCCGCGCAGCGCAAGCAAGCGAAGCGCGCTTGTATATAATATATATATACACATTAATCGAGTTTTAACAGTAAGTATATACAGGGTGTTTCATTGATTACACACAAAAGTAAATTGCTTTCATTTCATTCGTGATTGAGATAATTTAGTTATTTTGGTTGCTTTTGAAAGGAAATCTTTTAACATTTATGAAAAACAATGAAGCAAACAGTTGGAATAAAAGTAAATTATTTCAAAACATCCTCAATATGGGATCTGTTTTTGACGATGACACGGTTCAAGCGTAGAGCAAAGTTCTGTATGACTTTTTTGCAAGTAAGTCGTGTTATCGTCGAGATGAAGCTCTCAATCTCAGTCTTCAGTTCATCTAGGGTTTGGGGGTTGTTTTTATACACATTATCCTTAGAGTAACCCCAGAGAAAATAATTCAGAGGGTTCAGATATGGTGAGTTCGGGACCATGGGAAGTCTGTCTTCCCGCTGATGATGCGGTCTCGAAACAGGGGTTTGAGGTACTCCCGGGTGCTTATGGCAGTGTGGCAGGTTGCTCCATCTTGCATAAACCATGCAGTGGTAGCCCCAAGTCGTTTGGATCTCAATCTTGGTTTTCCGACAACCTCTTGATAATTGTGCTGATCAACAGTGGTTGTTCGACACTTGTTGTCTTCGAACCAATATGGACCGATGATCCCCTTTTCGCTCAAGGCACACCAAGCAGTCGCCTTTGGACTATGTAGAGGCTTCTCTTGAGGGTCTAAATGAGGGTTTTCTGATACCCAGAACCTATAGTTCTGCCTGTTGACCAGGCCTCCCGTTGAGCTCTTGAATAGGACTGATTTTTATGGTAGAATTCCACCATCTTGATCTTCTTTTGTTTGTCATCTAGCTTGTCCATTTTGCTGTCACACAAATGTCGGAAGGTGCTAAACAACATCGTAAAAGGGGAAGATGATTAGTAAATATTTACCTAGTAATTTCAAATTATTTTCGTGATACAATCGCTGAAACACCCGGTATATACACTACCGGACAAAAGTATTCGACCACCACGAAATCCTCCATACAAATAGTATTAAAGTGGATCTATTCAAAATGGAATATGTAATCAAACAGAAGAGATATTCTATTTTTGATTTCAGAATCGTAAGCTACACATCCGAATTAGTATTTCTTGCAACTTTCACTACAAATACTAATTCTCAAGTAGAAAATTATAAACCTCTGCCACTTTGTGTCACTAATCGCCATCATATTTAATGGCTGTGCCTCGGGACAAGTAGCATCAAGTATCAAAGGTAGATATTTATTTATTTTTTCTTTAATCAAATTTTTCATAACATGTAATCTTATAGAGGCATCAGTTTATCCATGCAGGGAGGGAAATAATACATTTACTTATGATTCAATGGACCATGGCAATAAAATTCTGAAAATTAACACACTACACGCGTCACTCTATCGCCGAGAAATTCCAGATGATCTCAACCGGGCTGGGGTTGGTTAACCGATTTTAGGGCTCGGTTATTTTGGTTTCATCTAGGGCGGTTAACCGGTTAACCGATGTCAATATTAATTGGTTGAAATATGGATTTTTAGACAAATATTTAACCTGCTAGTGATTAATTTGATAATTTTCAGTAATCTCAAAATATACTACAGTGGAATTACTATAGTGGATACTACAGTGGAAGACGAAAATTCGTGTCTTGAAGGACGAAAAGATTGAGTAACTCCAGTCGCCCTGCGGGCGCCTGGAGTTACTCAATCTAAACTATTTTTGGATTTTTTTCCTTTATATATCTATTGTAAACAAAGGTCAACGAATAATTTTTCATATGGATCCGAAAATATGATATTCGAAATGTACACTCCTGAAAATTGTCAACCGTTGGAAGCTAGTTTCTCGCTTAATTTTGTCATTTGTTTACTTTATGTATATATTGTAAACCAAAGTAAACAAACAATTCATCATATCGATCTGAAAATATGACATTCGAAATCTACACCCCTAAAAACCCCTTGTCAACCATGGGAAGCTAGTCTCTAGCATAATTTTCAAAATTCGTCAAATCGTGTGAAAATATGTATATAAAGGTGTGAAAATATACAAATAACCTTTTTTACTGTCATATACTATCATATATAACTGAGACATTTGTATAAGTTATTGCTTTGAAGTATTAATTACAATGACAGCCCAATAGTGTATTATAATGATTTCTATTGTGAGAGTGAAGCCGTACATAAGTATTGTATAGAAAAGGTGTGAAAATTTGTTTGCAGAGGTGTGAAAATTTCGCTTAGATTTTCGAACTTAATCCTATATTCATCATTTGACACCTACATGCCAATTTTCGTATCTCTACGACTTGCCAATTCTTCAATCAATTCGGACAAACAAACAAACAAACAAAAATCCTAGCATTTTAATATATAAGATTCACTTTTACGACTATATGCTAACTAAGCGAACTAATTACTATGTCTAAGAATAGTATGTATAGCAAGCAGGGTCGACAGGTTTAACCCAGGTTTTAAATGGGCTGAGTTAAACCTATTTAACGCGGGTTAAATTCACACTCTGATAGCAAGTGATTCATACATAGACCAAATTACTGACTATGTTAAATCAAACAGGGCTTCTCAATTATTTATCACCTAAACCAGCCTAAATTACATTTAATTGGGCAAATATTCGGAAGCTCTAAAGTTTGGGAAGAAATTGCAAGATTCGGTATCATGTATTCATCATGCATGAAATGCATACCTCCGACTCATCAATATTAACTAAGCAACTTGGTTTACATGTTCGATATGCAAGGATAATCCTGATGTGGTCGTTTTGATGGAGTCACTCTTGGTACTATTAAGAACATCCCACCCGCTATCATACATATTGATACTGACCAAAAATTGAAATGTGTCCCACAGTCAGCTCGGTTGTTCATTGCTTCTTACGTGCAACGGAAGAAATTAACAGAAAACTTACAGAATGGACTCTCTATTACTGCGTTCCGGGAATTTAGTCAAAAATATTGGTCCCAACCTTCTCACAGAATACATGAAAAGTAGCAGTGTTGAAGTTGAAAACAATATAAACTGCAACAACAATCGTGTCAAAGATGTGTTCTACTATTTTACTAGGAATGTACTGATATTTCAATTCTCAATTTTAGATCAGGAGGAACTTATAATAATTGTAAAGTTCTCTAAAGGCAAATTAGTCCGAGAATGAAATTTTGGATATATTCCATAAAATATTTATATTAGAAAGGGTTTTGTTGTCAATACAGGGTGACACAAAAATATTGTTACTACTTTTATTACAACCATACCTTTTGAATAATGACTGACAGGTCCCTGTAAAATGAATCTTATACTCCACTATACATCTATTTTCAGTATAAACAATTTTTAGCATATTGCGTAAATATCTAGGTACAGATTTACCACATAATATGAAGTTTGAGCCAAAATTTCCAAAGAGTAAACTAATTAATATAACAAAATACTAAAAAGAAAAAATGATATAATACAGTTCATACTATAAACAATAGTATATGATATTGAGAGTTTAACCTGAGGGACACCTTTTCCAAATTTCATTTCAGGAGGAAGATCCACAATATTTGACATAATCTTGGAATTATTTTGGAAGATATTATTAGTAGGATTCTGAGAATTATGTTCATTTTGAGGAAAGGATCTATCACAATCTGAATAATACCTCGATTGTGGGAAATTCATTTTTTCGTTAGGTATGTCTTCTCCGAGTAACAGGGTAGGCTTTATCACTAAGGTTTCAAAATTCTCTTCATCTGTATGAAAATTCTCATCACGCAATCCTTTATCACTAAATTAAATTAATTAATAAATTTATCCTCAAAAGTGAAATAATAAAAAACTCAAGTAATATGCCTCGATAAAAATGTACCAAATGGGATGAAATTGTTAAACTTTCTTATTCTTCAGCTGAAAGCGCCCAAGTCCCCAAGGGGGTTTTGTGCTCTCAAAATCGTCAGATAAAGATACACCCTTGCAAAGCGATATTTTTTGCGAAATTATCAACAGCAAAATATTTGGATAACTCGGAAGCATCACAAATTCAAAAAAAATCTCTTGTGGTGAAGAAAATTGCGAACATTCGCTTGCCGACCGCCATGAATTGTTCGGGAATTGTGTCTGGTACCTCATCTTCAAAGATCCATTTCGATCTCTGTGCTTCGTTTGCATGTCATAGAAGTAAATCCATGTTTCATCACCCGTTATTACTTCTGAATGCCGCCGAGAATATGTTTTCGAGTACTTCAGTAACATGGAGTGACAAAATTGGAACCGATGTTTTTTTTGTTCCAAAGAAAGCAAATGTGGGACTAATTTGGAACAAACCCTTCTTAGACCTAGGTGTTTGTGTAGGATTGTTTCTATTGTTCCCGATGATACTGACACATCATGAACTACTGACGGATAGTAATTTGTATGTCTTCTCTGACCAGTTCCTCCACCTTGACGATATTTTCATCAGTGACCGCCGTAATCGGGCGTCCGGTTCGAACTTCATCATCCAGGCACATATAACCCAAATGAAATCGGCTGTACCACTTGTAAACTGTCGTTTTGGTTGGTGCCAGTTCCCCCAGAGCAGAAAACATCTCAGCAGTACACTCCGCAGCGTTTAATCAACGTTTATAGTTGTAAACATTATCGCTCGAAAATCCTTATTATTCAAATTTTCCATCGAAAAATAAAAAAGAGAAAATGACTTGACTTAATTGGCTATAATATAAAAGGTATGCTAGTTAGTATGTTGAAATTGTATCAACAAGCTTTGATTTGATAGCTTTACTAATGGTTAAATAACATTAACCCTGTTCATTGAACTTCATATAAATTCCGCGAACATATTGAACACTGGTATTTATTTGTATTATAAAATAATCGAATTTGATTGGTCAGCACATTTAGTCACCTATTTCGGCGAGGTGTTAACATTTCGCAAAGATTTTCAAAATCCTTCCAGTTTCATTATAACATACCCAAGCGCGCTTCGCTTGCTTGCGCTGCGCGGCACCTCGCAGTTCCCCAATCTGTTCACACAAACAGCTACTTAGGTCATTTCATAAGTACTGAGCAGTTATTTGTATTCAGAAGTCAGTGGAAATATAATATTTTCGATTTGTCCATTGTGTAGCTCAGAGGACCAGCTTTCGATTAGCATATAGTAGTAGGATTGCTGTGATAGAATAATTATTGTGATCGTTACGTTCGATTTATATACGAGGTTAAGGTGACTGTCGAAAAATTGGAATCTCCCCATTGAAAATGGCTTATAAATGAATTTGGTGATATTCTTTTGCATTCGTGGAATAAGATCATTACAAGGCCAAATAATTAAGAATCTTTGTGTGATCAAATAAACGGAAGGTGTTCAGTACAATAACCTGTGATAAAAAGTAATTACGCAATTTATAATGGTATTTTTCCCAATTTTCTCCCCTTAAAAATGGGACAAAAGTGGTAGCATACCATTTCATAAACAATTTATTCTCCAGCCTAAAACCGTAATGCAAATAAATCAATATTTATGTTGTTTTTTATATGTAGAATTTAATGGGAGGATCAGTTTTAATCTAAATTTGCTCAGAACTCAAATACAGCCTTAGGGATCTCAAAAGTCACGTTTGAAGGCAGTATCCTAAACTGATGTACTTAAATCGGATGTAGGAAACACAAAAATCACAGTAATTCTGTATACAAATTGAAAGCTGATCCCCTGAGCTATACAATGGACAAATCGAAAATAAGATAATTCCACTAACTTCTCAGTACTTATGAAATGACCTAAGTAAACCAAAAAACCATTGAAGTTAAATATTAAATAAAATATATATAAAAACCAATTAACATTAATCGAGTTTTAATAGTAAAGAAATATAATATGAATCGAATTTTAAAAGTAAGGATATGTCTCTGTAATGAATTGATTGAACAATATGCCAGGCAAGACTGATTTTTGGCATGTGTCTTTTGACTATGGCTCCACGAAGTTCAATCCTCAGACGAAAATGTCGACTTATTATGGAATTATGACATCATATGTGAGGTATGTTAGTATACAGATTTTATTAAAATTTCAGCCTTCTATCTCTTATAATGGCTGAGTTATGCCCGAATAACTGTGTTGCTTAACTTTTAAAAATGTGACAATGGCGTCATAATCCCATGATGTGTCGACATTTTGCACTGAACTCAGAACTTACTGGAGCCATAGCCAAAAGACTCCCACATGGCAAAAATCAGCCTTCTGCGCCCGGCAGGTTCTTCAATCAATTCGTTACAGATATATATATAAATATACAATAATCGAGTTTTAATAGTAAGGATATATAAACATTAATCGAGTTTTAACAGTAGGGATGATTGGAGTTTGGTAATTTGGAAAAAAGTAATTTCTAAGCTGTTAATTCATACCATTTTAGGAACTAAAAAAGGACTCTTATTCGTGTTTTTGGGATATTTCAAGTGGCTATTCCAATAGTTAAAAAGTTATTCATCAAAAATAAAATATTAGCTAATTATGAACTTTGCTCTATGTAACAGAATTTTATCACTATATTGTGTAATTATTAAATACCTATTAGTATCAAAAGGAGGGTTGAATGTCTGAATGGAAGAATTTGGGCGAGTTAAAGTATCTTCTAATTCAGTAAATTTAGAGTCTAATTTTTCATTTGTATTAACTGTTTTCAATGTGTTACGATCATTTTCCGAGTTAGATATAACATATGGTTGACCTCGAGCTATTTGTACATCAGCCTCATCATCAGAACCAGAAAACTCATAAATATCCTGACCATTAGCACGTTGTTTTTTAATCCTTTCAAGTTTTTCTCGTATATAATGAATTATCTGCCGCTCACTTATGTTAGCAACCTAAAACATACAGATATAAAATGATATTTTAATAAAATAAGGAATATAAACAGAAATATGTATTGTAGTTCAATAAAAACATCAGAAATTTAACCCGATTCGGACGATGAATTTTACGAACTCATTTCTCGTTAAATTTCTTTAGTGAGGAAATCCTAAAATTGGATGTCTTTTATACGAATAGAATTGACCCTATGCAAAATCAGGTTAATTATAAAAATATAAATAACACTATATCAGATAAATACTTGTATATTATTTAGAGTGACAAAAAAATAAAAAAAGTCAAAAACATGAATTTGATAAATAGATAATAATTCATGGCTATTATATGTGTATTTATATTAAGTAAGAAACAGATAATACGCAGGGCATAAACGTGTGATTCCATTAATAATAATAAGGGCGAATATTCGGAAAATAGATCATTTTAAAATCCATCCGAAAAATTCTCTTTACAGTAGAAATTGATAACTTTGCCATTATCAAACATAAAAAGGCCATTGAATGCAAGAAAACTATCTTTTATCATCAACTTAGAAATAGATTTTCAGCAAAAATTTAAACTTTCATTCGTGGCAAGATCACTGAGCGAGTATTTAAGAGATCGTGCGTTTAGCCGAGTTATAGGATTTATAGTTTAATCACATAGAAATTCAGAAGAAATTTTACAAACAAAATTTGTGAAGACGTGATGCATTCTGATTTTATTCGTCGATTGAGCTCATGGGAATTAATTCAATTATCGCTGAGGTAAACAATACTGTCTTGAAAAATTAGAACAACTAAAAAGTTGGTGATTCATGTGGTCGAATATATCAAGTATTAACATTTAGCCGAAAATAGTATTTAAATGATATATTGGATATAGTGATAATTTCTTTGGGTTTGGGGGCCCCAGTTAATGACATTTCTTACTAATTTAAAATGGCGATACACTCAACCTTCTTTCGAATGCTATAAATAAACTACATAAATCAAAATTTGAAATAAGAGCACCCTTCCAATTAAACTCAATTAATGTGTATTCGTTTTATAATAAAATATATTACAGGCGCGATTCGCTTGTTAGCAATGTGGGGCGGGCGAACACAAAGTGTCCACTAGAAGCGTCTTCGTGCGCCAAGTCTCAGATTGATTCATTAGAAGGTAGGAAACAACAGTAAATATGTTTGTTATTAGGTTGTAAATGATAACAATCAATAAAATTTGTCGAATTTTTAATTTTTGATACGTATATATGACGTCATACAGAATGAGAAGTAAGCATTTTTTGATGGGAGTTAGTATCATATTTGAGGTATATTAATATACACAATATTATGAACTTTATTTCGAATTTCGAATGTTCGAATATGAACATATTAACTCTGATTCACACACAATAAGAGAACTGAGGCAAGTTTGCATAAAAAGAATTTCTTATATCATGAACATAATCTCGTGGTCCCCTATGTGTTACTAACAAGCGATCCTGACTATATCCTTACTATTAAAACTCGATTATTGTTTGTGTATATATATATATATATCTGTAACGAACTGCTGTAAGAAACTGCCAGGCACAGAAACCTAATTTTTGGCATGTGGGAGTCAGATAACAATGATTGTGATGTCTGGGAAAATACATGTCCTTCCTGCAATATTCCTTATTTTTCGATTCTACGTAGGTTGTTATTTGTTTCAGGAAATTGTACAAGTATGATAGCTAATAAAGTAAAAAAATATAATTCCATGGTAGTATGTAGAGGAATTGAAAAACGTAAATTGAAAAAATTTAACTCTTAATATCCTTATATTTTAATATAGTACGTGTTTAACTTTATTTTTCTTTATTTAGTTCAGCTGTAAGCGCGGCCAACCTTTCTCACATGCCAGTAACTCAACCCTCAATTTGTTAATCAAGGACAACAACAGCGCTAAAATGATCGAAAGAAAGTTTATGTATTGTAAAACTGTTTTAATACATTATTAATTGTGATTGTAATAGTATTGTCTTGTTTATTTCAATCATTTAAATGAAATATATGATATGATATATATCACTTCAATACTCAATATAGTATAGATGATGGAGACATTTAAAATAGAAATTAATGAGGGTTAAATCAAATGTGAACGCTCAAGGCTATCACTCAAATCATTATGTACTTAAATTACCACGAAATATTGAAAAGTTGGTATTTCATTGTTCGGCTTCGATCGCATCCCTGGTCCAAATTTCACATTCTACTGTGAGGCCTGAGTTAGTAGGCCATGAGTCAGTTTTAATCTAAATTTGCTCAGAAGTGAAATACAGCCTTAGGGATCTCAAAAATCACGCTTGAAGGCAGTATCCTAAACTGATGTACTTAAATCGGATGTAGGAACCACAAAAAGTGTCCTATCACAGTAATTCTATATGTAAATTGAAAGCTGATCCCCTGAGCTATACAATGGACAAATCGAAAATAAGATAATTCCACTAACTTCTCAGTACTTATGAAATGACCTAAGTAATAAAATAGTTCATCAAATTTTTGTTTCTAATCAATATGAATAATTTTAATAGACTGAAAAACACAACAAAAACTTGAATATCCAAGTGGCTGTACCCTACCCTAAACGAACAATACATTTATTTTGTTCTGCAAGCCCTCCATCTGCTGATTCATTGTCCGAAAAATCGCTATCGCTCGAGGTCAGAGTACCGTAAGAATATGAATTTCCAATGGTATGGTGATAGCTTCAAGGAATTGCAAGGATCATATTCTCCGTTAATTAATTTTTGTTTTAATGTACAGGGTGTAACAAAAGTGTTGTCACCTTTGAATACAGCTCTAATTCAAATAATAAATACGCAAAATTGATCTTTTTATTTATTTATATATTTGTCTTTCTAAAAGTATTCTAATTCGTTGAGGCATACTGGAAACTAAATTTTCTAAAATTTCTGGACTAATGGTCTCCCATGCTAATTTTAGAGTTTGTATTAACTCTTCCCGATTATTTATTTGGCCTTTCTCGTTAACTCGTTCTTTCACTATTGCCCATAGGTTTTCGATTGGGTTTAGATCTGGTGAGTTACCAGGCCAATCCGCTTTCTTCCAAAATGATTGGAGGTTCTCTTGGCACCATTGTTGAGTTGCTTTAGCTGTGTGAGCGGGGGCTCCAACTTGCATGAATATGAATTTGGACATCTTTTCTAACATTGGCCGCTCTAAAATGGATGTTGAAATGCTAGTACGATTGATTGCATCTTTACAAGTCTTTTCCAAAATTTCATTCCTATAGTAAGAAGAATTTATTGACTGACCCTGTGGGATTATGTGGAGTTGTGATAGAGCTTGGTGGGACATTAACCACCAAACATGAATTTTAGTTGGAAATTTAACATAAATTAATGGTGGAACATCCATGGTAGACTTGGCCCAAACACGATCGTTGTGCTTATTCGGGGTAGAAAAGAGTTCGAAGGGAGATTCATCTGACCAGAGAACTTGTTTCTAATCATTGACAGTCCACTGCTGATATTTTCTAGCAAAATCAAGCCGATCTCGGATATTTTTAAGGGATAAATGGGGAATTTTTTGCATTTTAAATGCCGTTGCACCGATGGTATCCTTTAGATGGCGATAAATTGTCATTTGAGACACTGGAGTACCTTTATTCTTTAGTTTCTGCGCAATCTTTCTGGTTGATTTCCTCTGTTTACCAAGAGACTTCGATATTACTATTTTATTGGCCCGATTCAAAATTGGCGTTCTCCCAGAACGACTCTTGGTTTCAAGACTCTGGGCTTTTTTATGAGCACTCCACCATCTTTTTACCGATCGAAGGCTAACGTTTAATTCATGTGCAACGTCTTTCTTTGCGATAGAACCTTCTAGCATCCCAATAGCACGAGAACGGAGTGCAATACCAAGATCACGGACATTCATCTTAGTCAAATCTAATAGGTGAACAAAAATTTGATAATAGGAAAGGAAAATTGTATTTCACACATGGTGTGATGTCACAAAATATAGTAAATTGTAATAGCTAACGATGGACTAAGAGTTTTGTATTTGATTATTATTGGTTCGATATCAATCAAGCATAATGATGAATAATCTAGGGTGACAACACTTTTGTTACACCCTGTACACCTACGTTCAAAATCCATTAAAACTTCTTTTTTGGGGCTCTACTAATTTCTCTGCCTTGGTGCAAACGACCAATATCATTGTCCACATCCTGAATTATATTGTTTAGAACTCCCATAAAACTCCATATCCTTGGATGACATGTACGAACATTTGATTTTGGTTTTGAATGGTAACTTTCAGCACCGTTGTTGGTTGTGATGTTTATATTATCAATAGAAAGTTCTCGTTGTAAAATTTGATTTATCCACCTTCTCTTGAAGTATTTCCCAGGTTTTCAATTTTTATTCTCTCAGAGTTTTCTAATTCTGGCATTTGAATAAAATTAAACGTAGGAATGATTAACGGGGCTGGCAAAAACGGCATAGACATCAGTTGTTTGATGTATTTCTCAATTTCTCTCTTGTTGCGGTATCCTTCGACGAGTCCAAGCTTTTGGGTTTTTGCCCAAATACGCTGGGTGAAATGAAACTAACATCCATAATTTTTTACCTATGGATAAGTTTCTCTAAACGAATTTCGAGAGGCGTCTTCCCAATCTGACATTGAGGCCAGAGGTCGAAAGTGAGGAATTTTCTGGGGTGAGATGGTTTCCAGTATAGCTTGGTATAGATGTTGGTTCTTTCCAGTTCAATATGCAATGTATAGCAGGCAGAGTGTGTCTTCCCACTGAAATGAAGATGGTCCACAACTGATCAAATTGAATGGGCACCGTAAAGAATGTCCAATCATATTGTATGTTAGTCACTATGTTAGTCAGTGATAAAAGAAATCATTCATTGGATCTGAAAAGAAGACCACACCAATTTCATTGCCAACAGACGTAAAATTTGTAATACTTCCCAAAGTTTGTAGTTGTTATCATGTCACTAAATTCCAAAGCTGTCTGAGGGATCCTAGGTTATAGTGTTTTTCTCACCCGAAACATCATAGATTCGCATTCTGAAAAATATATTTCGCATGCCCATTGATCATCTCGTGTCACGTCATCGAAAGATTCATCTGCGATTTTCTTGCAACTGTTTACATTCTGTTTTGAGAGCAAATATTTCAGCTCTATACGCCTCAAGGTCATGATTATGCGAATTCAAAGGTGTAATCAGATCTCTTTCACGATTGAGTTTACACGTTCCTTTGCAACCTGCTCTGAATAAAGCACACCTTAGGTAAACGAAATTAGTATTTGATTTCGACAGGATGTATTTGTTTCCATCTGATGTAGTGAAAACCTTTCCGATAGTACGTTTGTACACCTCCAATGTAAATTTCAGGCGTTGAAATTGTACTTACATTCAACCATATCAATTTCTTGTTTTTCCCTCGACACTACAGCATGAATGGACTATTCAAACAAATGCAAACATCGGGGAAAATTATCCTAACAAATGCAAGCATATGAAATAACTCATTCTAACAAATGCAAACAGTAGAAATTCTAACAAATGCATGCGCCCCATCGGCTACTACTTCATCCCTAGTCCATAATTTGCAGTTTACTATGTATGACCAGAAGAAGTATGGATGAAGCTTTTCCGGAAAATACACACCCGATCTCCCAAATTGAAACACAGACATATCTGTTCCATTTGATTCATTTATGACAGATTATTCAGTATGGAAGTTTGGACTATATTATAAATTTCGTGATGATAATCCTTATCTATGTCCCAAATCTAATAAAAAGTGAATTTCTTCCAAAAGAAAAAAATGGAACAAATTTAAGAGTGATGAAATATTCACTATGGATGTTATTACAATCTTATGCAAATGTCATCATAATGACGTCACGACAAGTAAGCTTGAAAATAAATATTGAAGGTGTTTACTAACTGCTCGTATATCTATTTTCCATAAAATCTCTAACCATTCAGTCTTAGGATTGATTACTTATTCTTATTGGAAAATAAATTATCTTAAGTCTTCTAAAATTATAAGCTATAGTCTCGCGAATAGCATGGATCATAGCCTACTACAGTCAGGGTCGCTTATTATGAACCCGTTTAATATGAACATTCGTTTATTATGAACTAACCTCCTGTTCCCAATTTCATTTTCTAGATAGGATTTGTATTGAACCAAGTTCGCTTAATATGAAATATCTCTATTATGAACATATTTTTTTGGTCCCCTGGTGGTTCATAATAAGCGATCCTGACTGTATATATAAGGCCTAAGAGTAACTTAACCAGGGATGCTGAGTTACCGTACCAGATTGATTCATTGTTTGTGTAATTATGTGATACGAACAATATGCATTGCTTACACAGTATCTGCACTTTATGAGGGAGTTACTGTACAGTAACTCCCTCATAAAGTGCAGATACTGTGTAAGCAATGCATATTGTTCGTATCACATAATTACACAAACAATGAATCAATCTGGTACGGTAACTCAGCATCCATGGTTCAGTAATACAAGTGAATTAATCTGGCACGACACTACAGTGTCCATGGTCCATTAATACAAGTGAATCAATCTGGCACGTGAATCAACCTGGCACGAAACAGCCCCAACTGACCAAAACACGTTTCCATAGCAACACTGGAATGTAAGAACATTCCATGAAAAAATTCCAAATTTTTCGTATTAACACATTCACATTACTTCTCAGTTCTATTCGAAAAACTTCATAATAAAAACACTTAGAAGTGCCCTCAAACGACCTCTGAAAATCACTAAATTTGACCCAAATATAACCTGTTGCGCAATCATTTGATGACTAATCTAAATTTTAACAACGGATATGGGTGCTTTGACACCATATTTATATATGCTGGTAATACATTCCTAAGCTCTGTTGTGCTTTGTTAATAATCATTTAAGGCAGCTCATGTATTTCTTCAACCATCTTCTACCGCATCCCTAATGCCAAATTCGCAAGTTACTCAGAGGCCTTATTATAGTAGGCTATGCATGGATGTAAAGGAAGATAGCACTGAAAATAATTTAGAGCTGAAAAAAAATCAAATGTGGGGATATTTTATTCGAAATCAACCTAATTAACATTCATCATTTAAAACCTAAAATTAGTTTGCCTTTAATAGGAAATATTTCAATTAATAGCGTTAATGTGTTTTTCAGGCGAAAGAAAATCTTAATTTACTTATTGTGAAGATAAAATTAAATTTATTTCTAATTTTGATATTAATTCTTAAAACTACAATATCAAAATTAGTTTTTCATTTTCACTGTTACAATATATTTAATTTTAATATAGTCATTTCAATACAATACACCATCGATAATCCAAATTTTTACAATCCAAACACAAAATATAAATTCTTATTCGCCCTCTCTCGTTCCAATCAAAATTTATAATCTCTAAACTTTCAATAAGATTGAGAAAACTAGCTAAAAAGGTAATCATTACACAAATAATATCGGTAAATTCCAAACACACAATTTTAATATAGTTATAGTTAATACCTGATTGATTTAACGTTTTTCACTAATCAGAACAAATTCACTGATAAAATAAATTTGTTTGGACCATTTGCACAGAGCTATTCAGAATAGCGAGGGTATACTGTAATACATTAAAACAACGTAGAATTTTTACTTTTCTACAGGACAGACAGATAGACAACTCATCGACAAGTATAAATATCGTTTCTATCCAAATTTTATTCGGTATTTGTATTTTTTCGATCAATGTATGAGGTAGAGTCGATTATTTTTGTTCAACATAGGGTTTTGACTGGGTAAAGCTTTGAGTAGTTAAGATCTTTCAACACTCGGCATATTGTGGAAAAGGAGGCAATAACACCAGGCTGGACTGCCAGATTTCTCAAAGATACATATGGTTTTCTTTGGATCTGTTGAAAACGATGCGCTTGACTGAATTTATAACACGGCCAGGTATTCCAGCACCGTTTTGATGAGTCAATGAATAATCGTTCCTTTTCTTGATGATAACATTAATTGAAAATAGATTTTTACGAATTTTATAAGACGTCATGTCATGATAATTTATTGTGGAGAAAATGAATTTTTTTCTGAAATAGGTATTACTTGCATTATCCTTACTCAAAAACTAAATATTTATTTGTTTGGGTGAATATATATATGTGTGTAAAGAGTTGATTGAAAAAACTGCGAGGCATAGAAAGCTGACATTTGACGAGGTAGGTATTTTGGCTTTATGGTTAATATTTTATTTAAGTTAAAAACTAAGGAAATACTAAGTATACCAATTAAACGAGGTTAATATTTTTGGCGAGAGATTCCTGTATATATAGGTATCCCTCGCCGTTCGCGGGGGTTACGTTCCTGAGAATTGTCGCGAATGGCAAAATCCTGTGGCCTTATTCTAAGATCGACTTAAACTTAAAGTTAACTTTAAATAAGTAAAAAAAATATTAACCTCGTTTAATTGGAATACTTAGTATTTCCTTAGTTTTTAACTTAAATTAAATATTTAACCATAAAGCCAAAATACCTACCTCGTCAAATGTCAGCTTTCTATGCCTCGCAGTTTTTTCAATCAACTCTTTAGACACATATATGCAGGGTGTCTCAAAAGTTCTGCAACAAATGTTGCTGATGTATTATACATAGAGAAATAGATCGAATACCCGGTACCTCTTTTTAATCAAAAATAGGGAGGATTATCTTAATTATTTTGCATTCCCAATGGCCTGCTTTTCTCAATTAACTGGAAGTAATGAGATTTTGCGAAAAGGTATTAATGGCAGAGCTGCAAATCGGTCACATAAAGTGACCCATGACCCATTGACGCATGGGTCATGACCCATTATGATTCCATTATTAGGAGAGAGTAAATGTAAGTATTTACTCTAACACAATCAGTAAATTAAGTGTTTTTATAACATTCTAACACAACAGACACAGGTTCAATAGTCTCAGGCAACATTGCATTCTTAACCAGTCCCATGCCGAAAATTATGCATGCCCTACTAATTCATTAGTTGCTTTGATTTTAATCAACCGGAATTTCTTCCACACGTCAGTTTTGCACTTTGGGTCGTCGTTGATGCATAAGAATATATCACCATGGTGGAGAGCAGCCTTTAGATCTCAGAGAAATAATATATATATAAATGGAAACTGTCAGTCTAGATATATACTGATGTATATTTGAATTGCAATCCTAAGTTTCCAGTAATATTGTACATAATAGATTTAGCAATAAGATTAAGGCTCGAAAAATTAATGATTACAGTCACAATACCTACGTTTATGAATATATCACTTAGTAATATTCAAAACAAATAGTATAATGACTACTTATATAACACTTTTAAAAATGTCTAATAACAACGGATATGAGTACTTTGACACCATATTATATAGCTGGTAATATATTCCCAAGCTCTATTGTGCTTTGTTAATTATTTAAGGTAGCTCATGTATTAGTTCAACCATCTTCTACCGCATCGTCGGAAGTGAAAATCGGTTGCTAATAAAGCAATATTGCTAATAAGCGAATTCAATTGTGTACAATGTCACGAAGCAGATTGTTTAAGCTTGCATTACAAGAATCGAAAGTGAGTCATCAAAAACAGTATATTTAGAATCAGCCATTGACAACTTTGCCAGTATAACTGCTCAAATAGGCTACCTTTCGACAATTTTGATAGTATATTTAAGTTTATTGAGATGGATAAATAGAACTATATTCTTAGTGTTGCATTAAAAAGTATATAAAACCATAATTGAGAACCTAAAAATATACATAAAAAGTATCAGGAAAAATAAATGGTAGTACAAGTTCCAACCTAGTCAGGAAAATGTCCCTGTGACGCATACAGAGTTGGATAATCGTTGCGCCCCTTAGATCCTCACTAGGTAGATCTCAGGGATTAAAAAACTAATACAATCATACCTGAATAAATTCATGTCTAAGAAGTTCGGTTGAGGTCGGCCGTTGCTGATAATTCTTTGTTAAGCAAATATCAACAAAATTTCGAAATTTTCTTGTCCATTTAGAATTCTTTAAAGACGGAGGGGGTGAACGAGGGATCAAAAATAAGGCTCTCATCGGATGCATATTACACAGCGGCGGTTCTCCTTCTGCAATTTCAATACAGGTTATACCCAAAGACCATTGATCAGAACGATAATCATATGAGGCAAGAGGATTATCTTCACAAGCAATAACCTCCGGTGCCATCCAATAGGGTGTGCCTATTTGTGAAAAAATATATAGTTTATCAAACCAGTGGTACTAATGAGATAACAAGTTGAAGTAAATAAATCGTTGTTAAAAAATGAAAAATGAGACGCAATAGTGGCGATTAAGTCAACTCTGCAACTTAGACATGTAAAGGGTTGGCATTATTTCTTTCCTCAGGATAAATTGGGTATATTTTATCCTCGACTACCATAATCTTAGTGATTAGCATGGATAGATATGATAAATATAGTTCATATGATTTTATGAGGGTTTATCAAATCAAGAACCAATTTGCAAGACAATTGTTGTGTGGAAAATGTGTCGCGTGAGGATATAGTATATGGTCGCGTGAGGATATGGCGAGGATATGGTCGGTTCACTGGTTTCTAAATTATCTCTCTAGATTCCTTACATTTTTGAGAAATTTAGCTTAGACATTTTCGTTAAACACACAAAAGTTTGATTTAAAGTAGATTCAGATTTAGATAATGGCAATAATTTGGTTCTGATCCTATGGTGATAGGAGAAAAAAAGGTCATTTAGGAGTTTGTCCAAATGGACTTGATTTCAATTTGCCAATTGAATTGCCAGCTTCTTTAATATAACTAAGTTTAATAGAATTATTTGATAAGCCAAAGTTTAATACATGATTACATGGGATAATCCAAGCATGAAAATCGATGGTGAAGAGATATTTGGGAAGGTAGTGGCTCGCTGCATTTCGTGATACATTGTTTATTCACAACTTTTGATTAGTAAATGGTAGTAACTCAAGGTTCTAGTTTGAGAAACTCACAAATCATTCAGAATATTATATCTAAAATATCTGTCCATCATAATAACTAAGATTATGGGAGTCGAGGGAAAATATACCCAATTATGCTATGGACAGAACTTATGCCTCAATCTATGCATAATGATGGCTAAAAGTAGTCGAACACATCAATGATTTGCATCATAAATAGTAGTAAATACGTAGTAGGTCTAATCTTCGAAACTAAACATTTATGAAATTTCATGCTAATGCAACCCATCGTGCCATTGTGATGCATGACTGTATTTATTACGGTTTCAAATGATAAACAATTTGAATAATTTTAGAAATAGTTGAACAAAATAATAAACCTAAATTTTCAAAAAATATGAATACCAAATTAAATACCAATAAAAGTGTTCCGCTTTCCAATCGTACGATCAAGTTGTGCAGAAACTCCAAAGTCAACCAGCTTGACCTCTGCATTTTCGGTTAATAGAACGTTCTGTCCTTTAATATCTCTATGAATAACTTTATGATTGTGCAGATGCTCTAATCCATGAATCACTTCCCTAGCAATATACGATATCCAATCTTCTTTTAAGCTCCGCCCTTTGGAAGACTTGCATAAATCTAGATAAAAAGAAAGTTAACTAAAAATAAATTAATTGATATTCGTGGATAAACTATTTTCAAATTATATACTAATCTAGTTTGATTAATATTTAAGTATTAATTATATTTTTACTGCTGTTTTGACTACTTATGCATCCTCTTTTTATAGCCACCATTCTGGCTTGCTCCCCATACCTACAAACCCACCATCTCAGCTGGTCACTCCACATCCTCGTTCATTTTTCTCCACTACAATTGGCATATTAAACCATTTTTACTTTTCTATAAATGTCTATTTTCCCTCTACACCATATATAAATAGTTTTCACCACTTATGCATCCTTTTCCGTTTCTAATCACCACTCCTGGTTAAGATCAAGAGATGCAGCTACAAAAGCAGAATGTACTCCATTGAATTACATACTCCTTGATCAAACCGAACCATCTTTGTTCACCAAGGTGATCAAAATAGCTAAGCAAGTTAAGAGAAAAGCTGAACAAAAGAGGGAAACTCTAGCGATCTGACAAATCGAATGAACTTGGAGCGTCGCAAAGTGTACTCTGATTGAATTAGCCAGGTTCGTCAGGCTGTCTTCTTAAACAAACTTCTTTCTCCTGGAAATAAACAACCACTTAAACACCATTGATTACACCAACATATCATCTGCATCACCATCTTCCTATTCTATGTTAGATTCTTCATTCATTTATATCCAACATTCTTTCTGCAAATTTTGAGAATTCGCTGAGGAAGATATCCTTTTGCTCATTGCCCCAATCCCAACAATTCTTGGAATCTTGACTCCGTTCCATTTCCCTGTCAAATCATTTTATAAATATTTAGCCTTTGATAATTTCTTCTCTTTATTTACATGTACTTGTACAATCATCCAATCCAAGCTCAAATTTTCCAATGTATCTTTGCGAACAATCGTCAGGGTAACCTAAGATTCCTCTCTAAAAGTACTGAAAATGCAGCTTCTCTTCAGGTTGCCAGTTATCTTAATTCCCATAATCTCTCCAAATGATGCGATTTGCTTATCGCAAACATCACAGCATTGAGACTGCGTTCCTGAATGTATTAAATGACATCCTCTTTAACATGAATCAAAAGCACATCACAATTCTCGTCTAATCGGTTCTCAGTTTTGCATTTGACACTGTTGACAATACTTTCCTACACACAGCACCTCTCGGGCAGAATACAATCAATTTCCATCTGGAGTTCAATTTCACCAGACACTCCAGTTAAAACGGCGTCCCTCAGCTTCCTGCCTCGGTCCTCTTATCTTCGCTCGTTATACCAGCCAGCACTTTGATATTATTAAGTCTCATCTCCTCGACATGCACTGCGATGTTGACCATACTGTCTCTATCTACTCTCTTTGCTTCTGACAACAGATTGCTCAACATTAATTTCAAAACTGAGTTCCTTGTCATCGGTACCTGTCATCATCTCTTCAAGGGTCCACATTGATAGCACCACTATTGGCAGAGCTCTAATCTCGTCAAACAATGAAGTAAATAACTTGGGCGCCTGGTTCGACAACAACTTATTGATGTTTATCTGGATCCGTAAAGTTGATTCTTCTTGCTCATACTTCATCTATAATATCAGTCGAATCAGGATCTCCACCAAAAGAATGCGAAACTATCGTTAACGCTCTTGTACCACCATCATCTCATCTTCACTATCACAATAGTCTCAAATTATTCTTCCTAATTGCTCCTCCCTGACTCCAGTTGTTTCTTCAAAACAGTTCATCTTTGCTCAATCAGAAGGTTTATTCACAATCAGTATGAATACATGTATATATACATATACATATACATATACATATACATATACATATACATATACATATACATATACATATACTAATACATATACAAATACATAGTAATATACATACATATCAATTGGGCAAGATGGTGAAAGGCAATAAGGACAATTGGGATAAATTAATATCACAAGGACATTAATGTTATACAAGTAGAATCGACAAGCATCTGGAAATATTCGCGATATTACTTAATTTCAGGAATAGATATGCGACTACAAATAGCTAGAATTATCCAATGTTGATGATAACGTGGATATTATGCATCAAAGTGACCAAGATTTCTTAGAGTTCAGAATCACTAGGCTAAGAAAACACATTCCGAATGACTGCCAATTGCAACTTTAATAACTCTCAGCAAACACATAAACAACAATACGAATCCAAACACCAATGTCCAAAGTATAAAATAAGTGATCTTCTGTGATATAAAAACTGTCGGCGCAAAACACGTAAGGGTGGAAAGCTTGAATCTGTTTGGATAGGGGAGAGAATTATCGTAGAGGTTTTGGAAAAGGGTACATATAAATTAGATGGAATTTTAATGCCACTCAACTAAAACCAGTTTTAAAGTAGGATGTTGAAACAGAATCAACATCAAAGAAAAAATTAATCGAAAACAATAACCAAGAAGTAGTACCACTTGAAAAAGCACAACAAATTCAATCATCAGGAGTTAAATGGATCCTGGATCTTCAGGAATTAAATTAGGACCAAATACGAGTACTCCCCCCCTTTATACGAAATATCAGATCTAACGCGAATTTCATCCATTTGAACAATAACATTTCTTTCCCTTGTTCTAAAGCAAGAAGTGACCCGGCCAAGATATGTACAGAAATCATTTTCAAGACTAAAAGTTTCATCACCAAGTCATCACCAATGAGTCAAGTGCTAAATGTAAATTTACAGCATTTTCGCAACCGACTCGAATAAAACATATTATCGACTATGGTAACTGCGTTTTTAGAGCTTTATCATTCATAGTTACTGCAGAAAAAGACCAGCAATCTACATTACGTAAATATATATGCGATTTTATGCAATTACAGGGGAAGGAAATAGGTGGAAAACCTCCATAAATTATCTCAAATATTCCAGAATGAGGGAAGAATTAAGAATTAACTAACGTTGGGGAACATAACAGATAAAAAATTTTCTGCAGCAGCAGTGCTAAAAACTCCAATATACACCTGAATATATTTGGAGAAAGACTGGAATAGACATGGTCATAATAAAGAAAATATTAAAAATCTCGGGATATACCAGTTAGGGTCGCAAATTGTGAACCACCAGGGAACCAAAAAATCTGTTCATAATAGAGATACAGTCGACTCCGCTTAATAGGGTCACTGTTTAATCGGATCAACCGCGTAATTGGATCACTTTTTGAGGACCATAATAATAGCTCTCACACATTGAAGCTAATACAAAATATTTTCGGTTAATACGGTTCTCCGCTTAATCGGGGAAAAATGTCCTCTGACCGATGTTGACCCTATTAAGCGGAGTCGACTGTACTTCATATTAAGCGAAATTGATTCAATACAAATCCTATGTAAGAAATGAAATTGGGACCAGGAGGTTAGTTCATAATAAACGAATGTGTTCACATTAAGCGGCCCTGACTGTATATTGATAATTCAAGTAGCATCCATTACGATGTAATTCTATCGATTGGTAAAAAATGTTATTTTCATCACTTCTACTATTTTCTTTTCCTCTGTATTGATTGATTGTTTCATGCTTATGTTTTAAAGCGCAATTTTATAATCATGTAATTATCTACTAAGTAGTAATTTAACAGAGAGAAATTCACTACAGAGCAAAACCTTCCGGGGGGATATCACTACATAGTAAACTTCCCGGGGGAATACCACTATAGGAAGATGAATATTATATGACACCGACCTGAGTAGCGGATTTCTAATCCGATACAACTTTAGCCCCTATCTCAGTAAAGCAAAAGTATATATCTAAACGGTTGAAATAGTAGCTGGATTAGATATATTCTAAGTAGGAATGTAGATACTTTAATATATTATTTGTGATAACTTTTAAAATGATTGAAAATACATAACAATTAGATCATATCTAGATAAATCATCAATACTCACCTAAATCAATTGAATTATACTAACCATCTAATCTCCGATTGCTAGATTATACACCATTATCAAATGAAATGAAAGTGTCATCATAATTGTATTAAGTGGAATCAAAGGTTATGAAAATTAATGATGATATCAGTGTGAGCCACGGGAATCACTACATTTTTAACTTAAATTTTACATATGATTTTTATCTGCGTGGCTATCTAAAGTTCAAAGTATATTATAATATTAGTCCTGCGACCCTTCAAGAGCTGAAGAGCAATATCAGACGTCAAAGAAGGAGTATTAAGAGGGACACCTTTGCTAAGGTCTACTATGATAGGTCAAAGAGTACTTGGGATAAAGGAGCCAGCATTGAGCACACAATCAACGATAAAAGAAGATCAGGATGTAAATTCGTAAACCAATATTTCAAAGCTCATATTACTTTACTGGTCACAGAATTAGAATAATTTATTGATTTTTCAAATGAGACCACAATATTAATGTAGCGATTTTCGTGGCTGACCCATTATTTTGAAAGTTTATAAATAAGTGAAATTGAATGTGAGGACTAGGCATCATTTAAATTTCATATCATAGTCATAATTCGATCAACTTCCTACAGGATAGATTTTTTATTTAATAACCTGTCAAGCCCAATTCTAGGGTTTATAAGGAATTTGTAGGGAATATCCATTAAATAATTCCTTATATTAGAAATGTATGTTCCAGTAAGAGGTAAAAGGAATGAAGTTGTTAAGCAATTATCAATGTAATTTCGCAATCAAGAATTATAAAAAATTATAATTTGAAAATTTGAATGTGGGTCCACTATAAGGATAACTATGGCGAAGAAACTAGGGTAGAAAATACAAATATATGACTTGTTAAATCTGTTGAGATTGACAACCCGCGAAATAGATTCGTCAAAATAGAAAGTTATATGGAAGAGAGATATGATAACTATCTGAAAGAGAATACAATATACTAAGTAATGAGCTACTAAACAGTAAGGGATAACTAGGCTAATATGTACGAAATGATATTTAAGCCAATTGAGTATTATTAATATCTAACACATCACATCACATCCCCCTAGCAAGAAACGGGGTTCGGGGACCTTAGGGAGGTGATTGGCGTTGCGTTCTTCTTGGGTATTTCACCCCACGGCACTGGGTCGAAATACCACCCTTTGATCCTTTGTGGATAACGTCTTAGAAATTCGGTGGGCTCAATCAATGCCTCTGTCATATCCTGTTCTGTTCCGTAGTCTGCCAGGTAGTCTGTCTATGCTTCCAGCCCACCGTTACATCATGACTGTCCGGATCTACAGTTGGGTCCCCCATCTGTTCCGCTTTCGCTTTAAACTTCTTACATCGGTTAAGGCGAATCCATTGGCGTCTGTTGCTCGATCAACTTCTATTATCACCTCTGCGTTCTTACCCACTAAGAAGGGGCCATCAAACATTTGATCCAAAGTACTCTTACGGTGTTCCCTTTTGAGCATAATCTGATCTTCAGCTATTATTGCCGCATTAGACTTTCTTCGATCATATTATTTCTTGGACTATCCCATTTAGCTTTATGGTTGTAGTGAGCTATTGCGGCAAGTTTTTCCTTTTTCTCGAGTAGATAATCTACTTGGTCTTGTCCTGTTGCCTCCTCACATTGTTTCGATAGACTAATGCTCCGGCAGCCAAGGGTGTTCTCGAACACCGTCAAAACGCCAATAAGTGGGGAGATATCCTACTGGCTCCATTTTCAAAGATTATTGCTGTAGAAGGAGACCTCTGACAAGAGTGATGGCCAAGAGCCCTCCTCGAGCTCCCACTCGAGAAGTAAACATCGGATGATCTGTTTCACTTGGCCGATCTGTCTCTCGGCCATCCAGTCAGTCAGGTTCTGGATGAGAAGGCGTTGTGTGCCGCTTCTCGATTCCGTACTATCCACACATCGCCCTCACAACTTCGCCATCGACACGCTTCCCTGGTCCGACACAAGCATGGATGGCATTCCATGACCTCGGAATACCCAGCGCCTCCAAAACGCTTTCATAATCGACTGTCTTCTGATTCCTGAGGGGCAAAGCTTTGATGTATGAGGGTCACTCAACATGTTTTGAGCCTGGAGCAGTTGCTTCCGTTAAATTTTGTTGAAAATTTCAAGGAATATTCACCTACCTATGATTATCTTTGACTTTGAGTTTGATTTTAATAGGACAAGTTTCTAAAATATTGTGATGAAGAAATTGTCTAAGATATTTTGCATTAGCATCTATGAAAACACAACCACAAGTGTTGAATTGGGATATCTTTCAACATTTATTTATGTTTTGCAAAAAAATGACTCTAGCACCTGTTCCATAGCCTTGAAAATAACCATGTCTTTCACTTGCTCTCTCTTCAAATACCCAGGAAGAATTCGCAATGGCAATCACCTCCCTAAGGTCCTCTGTTTCTTGCTAGGGGCGTGTGATGCCATGAGTTGGATATTATTACTCAATAGGCCTAAATATCATTTAGTACTTATTAGCCTAGTTATCTCTTAATGTTTAGTAGTTCATTAATTAGTGTAGTATTCTCTTACAGATATTTATCATATATATCTCTTCATACTGTTGATACATTCTTCACTGTGTATACCTTCGCCTCGAACTCCTCCTCGTCATACATCTCTTCATCCAACATCCCTCTGGGATTCAGGCTGAGATAATCAGGCAGGGCATCTGTGAGACCAGGCGATAACGGATCTCATAAGGAATCTCCTCGACTCCCATGAGCCTACGAGCAAATGTATGCCTCGAATCACGTTGTCGTCTCAGCCAACGGAGGGGATTGTGGGCTGTAATGAGTATCACCTTCGGGGCTGCTTTAAGATAGACTCTCCACTTCCGCATAGCGACCACTAACGCCCACCCCTCAAGCTGGCCGGCTGCGTAGTTTCTCTGGGAGTCGGAAAGAGAGGAAGGGAAAAAGTGGATAGGTTTTAATACTTCAGATTTCTCGTCCTTTCGAGACAACACCGCTGAAACGCCCTCGACACTGACACATCAGCTTCGACATATAATTCCCTGTCCCAGTGAGTGAATGCAAGTAACATCGGTTCTTCAACCATTCCGCTCCGCAGGATGTCAAACGCCTTTTGAAATCCACCAGACCAATTCCACGCTTTGCCCTTCTTCGTTAGCGTGTACAAAGGCGCAGCGGTTCGTGCGAATTCAGGGATGTAGTTTCTATAGAAGTTCACATCCCTAGGAATCGCTGTAACTCTTAACCGTTTCTAGGTTCTGGGAAGTGTATTAGCCTTTCAGTAGTATACTGCACGGGTCTTCTGCCGTCCGCCGAGATGTGAAGCCCCAGGAACACACCCATCAAAACCCAAAATGGCACTTTTCCCGCTTCATGTCTCAAGTTAGCTGCTCTTATTCTGTCAAAGGTGGCCTTCAGGTCGTTTAGATCATTGCTCCTCAACCGGGGTTCCGCCAAAGTGATTTTGGGGTTCCCGAAACTTGGGGTTCCATAGGGGTTCCTTGACACAGAAATATATACATACTATACTATTTTTAAAATATTCTGTATTGAAAATGAATAGGACACATAGCAACCAGAACATCACTTAATGATTCAATGTAATGATTGTTTACTGATATTATTTTGACAGTAAAGCCCAAACTTTCAATAAAGAATCATTATGAACTGACTGACTTGAGGAATTACATCAATTGTGATACTTGGATATTTGCTACCAGTTTTACACGATATCACTGCGAAACATAATTTTAATCAGTTACAAATACATATATACATATCATTGACTTCCAATTTTACGAATCTTGAATACAACTGAGCCCAAATGTCAAATGAAGCAGTATACTTTGTCCAATTTTACATTACAAAATATTCCAAATAATTCCATCGATATTTTGGAGGATGCTCAGAACACGGAAGGGGATTTCGTTGTGGAAGAACAGCCTAAGAAAAAACAAAGGGTTCTCATTCGAATAGCCTTAGCATAGCAATCTCTAGAAAATGGAATGATTATTTAGTTTTTGGATTTTATCTTCCATATGATCAGATGAAGTACTTAAACCAGAAGCAGAATGCCTCATTTGTGGAGAACGTTGTGAAACTCCTCCTCTCTTGCCCGGGTGAAACTAAAACGTCATCTGACTAACCGCAAAGAATATCAAACTGAAACAAAGGGATATTTTGAAAGGATGCGTGAACTCACCTGTAAACAGAAATCCGCCTTTAATCAGACAATGAAAGGTATTAGTGGAGAGGCTGACCTATTGCGAGCATCATATTGAATCGCTGAAGTCTTGTGTAAACAAAGGAGACCATTTACTGAAGGAGAAGATGTCATTAAGGCCACCCAGGGCCTAGAATTAATTTTGGTCAGATTTCAATTTCATGATTAGGTTACTTCACTGAGTAGTCTAGGATCAATATTATGCAATCAATTTGCTCCTATATCATATTTCCACCTCTCTAGGGCGATGGTTCCAAATTACGTAATACTAAATCCCTATACCATCGATTTCGTAGTTATGCATGATCCACCAACTCATGTGTTAGTCAATTCATTGTTCTCAGGTGTTTATTATGCAATATATAGGCTAAGGAAACTTGACTACTAGAATGGACTTTCATGCTCTAATATCTAAAAATATATTGACCTCATAATCTGATATCGAGGGCAAAATATCCTAAAATAGCAGAAATTTAATGGTTTCAATATGTATTGTGTTCAATAATAGAACTTTCACTATACTTCTAGTAGTCAAGGTTGCTTATTATATGAATAGTTTAATTGTTTAAATGCTAAGATATATCTCACTTACTTTTTCTGAAAAAAGCTACACAATGTAACAAACTGCATTATTTTTGAATATATTTTATCATTGTTTTTATCATACTCTCTATTATTATTATTGAGTTTTTCAACTTAATTCAATTCACGATTATCAAAAGAATGAATTTGTTCATGATAAATGCAGAAACAATACGGAAAAACTACGTACAGTCTAAACAATTCCATTCAGGGAGATCTTGAACATCTTTAGGCCGAGACATTTGACATGATACCAAAGATCGCAAATGTTACACAGGATCCAATCGATTACTTCATCACAAAAGCCGATACCAAAACCAACGATGCAATCGTCCTGAGTACCACCGCAAATAGCGCAAGAGTCCGAGTAAATACGGGTGACCCTGATGACTAGGAGGTTTTTGAATAGGAAAACGTGTTCGATTTCAAGTTGAACTGAATAGAGATGAGAATAGTTTGATTGACAGGTTTTCTGATGTTTTTCAATGAAAATATCGTAATCTGCGGCTGAGGTCGAATTTGATTTCAGTTTATTCTCGTATATAGTGCAAATGTGGCATGAATTGTATCCAATCCCATACGAAATAACCTGAGCAGTGTCGACAGCTATTGCAGGGCAAAACACTAACGGCTAAAACCCCCGCCTGCCTTACCACTACGCATCTGGTAACACCCGTCGTAGGAGGCAACAATGCGACGAACATGAGAAGCCGATGGGTCAACTGATTGTAATATGTGTAAACGATCTCTTAAACTATCCACGTATTCTGCAGCCAAAACAAAGACTTCTGTGCTAAATTGAATGTTTTAGTGTCACAGGGAGGAGGCAAATTGAGGGAAGCATGATAAATAATGAGTCCTTGGTATCCTGGGAGGACCACTCATCGATAATATTTTGAGAATTATCAGGTTGAGAACTGATAGGAACGTTTAAAATATCGCAAATAGATTCTTCATCACTTGATGATACGAAATCTGGATCTAGAACGTTCTTCGATGCCATTGGTTCAGTGAAAGAGCAAATTCAGGAGTACAAATTATGATATATGAATTGTTGTAACTGAAATATATTTCAAAATATTTATGAAATCTACGGATATTTTAACATCGTTGGAATAACTTGAATAATCATTTATGTAGTAATATAATATTATTCAAATAAAAGGATGCTATTACATTCATATTTTGAAATGGATATCATGTATTTCATACAAGTAATTGAATATTTTTGTATTAGTCAGTAATAATGTAAAGTCAAATTGTGAAAGAGACGGAAGCATTCTATTAGAGTCTCTAACTGAAAGTAAACAGTAACTACTGAGCAATTTAGAGCATTCAGTATAGAACAATCAACCAATACATCTTTACTATACTGAATCTAAAAATCACTGTGAGTAACCTTGTAAATATACAAATTTGGATAAATTCAGAAAAAAAATGAATTCGGCTGGTTATTAAAAATCGTCACATTGGAATAAATACGGAATATTTTGAAAAGATAATCAAGAGTTAGATTATACAAAGATAAAGAAATATAAATAAGGCATCAGAATGAATTTTGAAATTTTTGATTTTTTTCGAATCTTAGCCCAGGATGGCCTTAAACCAAGTCTTATTATTGCTGCTGAAGAACTCCATAATGAGAGAGCTGTTAAAAGAATGAAGGAACTCCCTTTATCCAATGACACGATGTTACGGCAAACTATAGATATAAATCTCGACCTACAAGACCAACTTTTCCAAAAACTGCGAGATACTTGCTGGTTTGGGTTACAGCTTGATGAATCAACTGACGTCAGTAGTCGGGCAAAGCTTTTAGCTTACATCCGTTACGCTGATCTGGAGGCAGAAACTATTAGGGAGTAAAATATTTGCTGTTTGGATGTTGGAATGTGCACTACAGGCGAAGCAATCTTCTTGTTAGATGAATTTATTAAAGAAAACCAAATTCCATGGGAAAAATGTTCAGGGATTACTACAGATGGTGCGGCAGCGATGACGGGAAAAAATATCTGGTGTAATTACAAGAATACGAGCGATTGCTCCTCACCTTGTATCTACTAAGCACTGTATAATCAATCCTGAGCCACTTGAAGTGAAGCGGTTTAAAACCGGATCTGATACAAAAGGAGAACTTGAGATTGTACTGGAAGACGTGATGCATACGGCCAATTGTATCAGAGCTGGTGGAAAAGGGAAAAAAATCCGGATGTTCCAGAAATTGTGCGAAGAAATGAGTGGGAATCACACTTACTTCATTTTGAGGTACGATGGCTCTCAAGAGGAAAAGTGCTCACTAGAGTATTCCAATTGAGAGAGGAATTTCGTGCCTTTTTGACAATGAGAAGGCCTCTCTTTTTCAGATCCTGCTTGGATAGTAAATTATCTTACATTGATTGCATCTATTTTCGATCTAGTGAACTCTTTAAACCCGAGCCTACAAGGACTTGATGCTGACATATTAACTCAACACAGCAAAGTAGAAGCATTCAAAACGAAACTGAAGTTAAGGAAAGACAAAGTTGAGATTGGAGACTTATTCAGCTTTCCTCAAGTAAAGCAGGTTCTACCAGAAGCGGATGTTGACGATTTTAAAGAGCTAAAAATGCTAATATCTATTCATTTGAATTCTTTCCGAATGAAGAAGTCAAATAGCTGGAAAAATGCATTGAATTCTAGATCCTTTATCCACAAAGAGCCTTACACTTGCTAATGTAGATCTGATGGAAACTCTCACATAAATTCACACAGATATACCCATGAAGAACATATTCTAGACATTCGATGACAACAGAGCAAGGTTTTGGGTTTAAGTTTTGCAAAAAGGCGAAATGAAAATACTTTTCGAAGAGGCAATCAAAACTTACAACTCATTTTCTTGCCTCACACACATAAAGACGAAAACAAGGATTAAAAAAACTTAGACATTACAATGCGATGTGCTCTCGCCAATCATAATCCGCGCTTTGATTTCATAATTAAGAAGAAACAACAACAAACAACTCACCAACTAATTAGCTTTTGTATTCTTTAGTTTTGTGTTGTGTAATTTGTGCTATTAGATATTCAATAAGGAAGGAGGGTTCCGAGAAACGTTTCCAATTTCGAAAAGGTTCCGTGCAACTGAAAAGGTTGAGAAGCACTGGCTTAGATGCTGCCCAAATCCGTAGAAAATACGCAGCAATCGTCTACATACGACTCGGTTCTTTCTAGACCTTCTAGTGTATTCTCCATGAGCCTCCGGAATGTGGCTTGTGAATTACATAGTTCGAAAGGCATCACCACTATCTCATGTTGGCTCCTTGGAGGTGAAATGCAGTCTTCTCTACATCCTCACTTCTCACAGGCACACACCAATAGGCACTAGCAATATCAATACAGGAAAATAGCGACTGCCCCCAAGCCTGTCTAGTATCTTGTATGTTGGGAAGACTATAGGAATCTGTTTTCGTTGATCACAAATCTCCAGTTTCCGTCTCTCTTGCGTACTAAAACTACATTGGAGGCCCAAGAAGAGTGAGAAGGTCTACAGACTCCATTCTTCAACATTTCATCCAGTTGTCTCTCTATCTCAGTCTTCCATTGCGGCGGGACCCTCCTGGGTCTTTCCTTGATTGGGGAAGCACTCCCAGGATCACTAGCGTGCTCACACATTGCAGCCCCTGATGACCATTTCTGGTCGCTAGCAAAGAGATTCTCATTGTCTGCACTAACTGTCTTAGCTGCTCGTACTGTTCAGGAGTGAGTCTGGGATTGATATCGAATCTAGCGGATGATGCTTCCAGTTTTGCAATTCGACCGTCCTTGACACCAGTTTGTGCGGGGAATAGGGGTGTTACTCCTGTTATCGTGGCATGGGTACTCAGGAATCTCCCAAACGGATCCGTTCCCTCTTCAAATCAAATGTAATTTGTCGAACTGGCCCATGAAATGTCTCCCAAGTAGCAGTATAGACCCCTAGGAGTCAAGTATCAGGAACTCAGTGTATATCGGAGGTTTCCTTTCCACTCTGAGTCCGATTTTTATTTCTCCAAATCGTCCACGAACTCGCCGCTACTCCACTCCATCGCGTAGTACTTTCGGATGAATTCGTACATGTCATCAGGGGGATCCAGATTGTCATTTAGTAACCTGAAGGCCCCTCTATCGCACCCTTTTTAATCGCTACCAAACTAGCTCCCTTTCCACTTCGCAACGCGATACATATGCCGGCAAGAGTTGGACTGCCTTTTCACCGGATGTAACAATCAGTGAGCTGACGGCGGCTCTGAAAAGAGGTTGCCACTCTCCTATCCTTTGGCTTCCTGCGAGTATCGGAACTCCGACCGTGAGTGGTGTCGCCATTCAGTGCTAGTGCAGTATTATGTTGAGATTGACAACCCGCGAAAAAGATTCGTCAAAGTAGAAAGTTATATGAGAAAGATATTTGATAACTATCTGCAAGAGAATACAACACAAGTAATGAACTACTAAACAGTAAGGGATAACTAGGCTAATAAGTACTAAATGATATTTAGGCCTATGGAGTAATAATATCTAACTCATGACAAATCTAACATTTTGTGCCAAAGACATCGAAAATCTCATGGATAACAGGGGCAAACATAGAAATGCCTAGGTATTGACAGAGAAGAAGATTTAGAAGGAATTGACGGCGAGGAAAATATATTCAGATCATTAAGGATTCAAGTATCTCGTGCAGTTATCTAAAAACCAGTATGGCAATAATCCGCCATTCTTTGATAATGAAAGTGACGTAATTTCTATTAGTATATATTGACTATATGTTGCTAGTTTGTTTAGCATGTGTTTAAATTTAACGGTACAATCAAAGTTTATAAGGGAGCTAATATTATATTAAGATGTCGGTCATAACACTTTTTCAAATTTTAAATCAGTTTAATATACAATTCAAGTTCCATAAATAATTCTTAAACAATTTTGTTTGAAAAGAAGAGAATATACGCAGATGTTGTATTATCTTCACAAAGGTTGTATTGAGAAATGAGCAAATGCTCTTAATACATTCCATTAACAGGATTGAAATAAATACCATAAACATGGATAATGGGTAACAGCGCAGTAATCAAGTTTAAAACATATACGTATTTCGAAGAAAAAAGAGCACTGACTGGCTGACCCTGTAACTTTTGTTGGAGTATTACAAGTGCTAATGAGCATATCAATTGGTGATCTCGGATGACAGCCAAACGCCAACATGTGTGGAGATATTATATAGAGTCGTCGTCCAGATTATTGCAGTACAAAGTAATCTTTTGCAACAACGACGGCCAGGAACCCTTTTCTAGGTAGCATTCGAGCCCAAACAATGTATCACTTGTTTGACGTTGCCGATCAAGTCAAGTTCATACCAAAGTTCATGCCATGTTATTCCTCCAGTGGAAACTCCAATGTGCTCACTTATTTTGAGGAATTTCAAATTCCCTCGGGATAAATTCGAATTTCATTATATATAGTATATATATATATATATACACTACCCAGACAAAAGTATTTGCACACTTCATTATCTTACGTGCATCCTTACTATTAAAACTCGATTAATGTATATTTATTTATTTATTTATCTATTTATTTATTTATTTATTTATTTATTTATTTATTTATTTATCTATTTATTTATTTACTTATTTATTCATTTATTTATTTATTTATTTATTTATCTATTTATTTATTTACTTATTTATTTATTTATTTATTTATTTATTTATTTATTTATTTATTTATATATATATATATATCTGTAACGAATTGATTGAAGAAACTGCCGGGCGTAGAAAGCTGATTTTTGCCATGTGGGAGTATTTTGGCTATGGCTCCAGTAATTTCTGAGCTCAGAGCAAAATGTCGACTCATCATGGAATTATGACGTTATTGTCACATTTTTAAAAGTTAAGCAACACAGTTATTGGGGCATAACTGCTGAAATTTTGAATGAAAGCTGAAATTTTGATAGAATCTGTATACTAACACGTCTCACATATGATGCAACTATCATCAAAAAAAGATGACTCATCACTTTGTTATGACGTCATCATTACTCATCAAAATTTTAAAAATTGACAAATTTGGTGATTTTTCGAGTGATATCGATTTTAAAACTAAGATGGACATATTTAGAGATGATATCTCCCTTATAATTAACCAATTTCACCCCTAGGCGACCGAAGGGAGCCTCCGGCGGACACGAAGTGTTCGCCAGCCGCGCAGCGCAAGCAAGCGAAGCGCGCTTGTCTAATATTAAAATGGGTCTGTTCATGAAGATTAAAACCCCGAAACGGTAAGTGATACAACTAATCAGGTTTCGAATTCGAAATCAATTAGTTATTATAGGATATTTCTAATCAATTACTAATTCCCAATTATTTTAAATTATCAATCACTGCCACCTTGGGCTACATATGTCCTTTTTATCACTATACATGATAGTGATGTACCACTCCTTGTGCCACAGGTTGATAATTTTACTCATTGGATTGAGCCATTTGTTAGAAATCTTCAACTATTACTAATTCGAATGTGAAGATTTCGAATCTTAGATCAGACTCTTAATAGCTCTATTTTGAGTTTGAATACTTTTGTCCGGTTAGTGTATGTATCTGTAACGAATTAATTGAAGAAACTGCCAGGTCTAGAGAGCTGATTTTTGGCATGTGGGAGTCTTTTGGTTATGGGTCCAGGAAATTCTGAGTTCAGACTAAAATATCGACTCATCATGGAATTATGACGTCATTGTCACCTTTTTCAGAGCTAGAAATTTCAGTTTTTCGACCATAACACAGCCATTTTAAGGGATATCTGTCATATATATATAGAAAGTAGAATGTGTATATTAATGTACCTCACATCTGATGCGACTATCATCAAAAAATAATGACCCATCACTTTGTTATGACGTCATCATTACTCATCAAAATTTAAAAATTGACAAATTCGATGATTTTTGTGCTTTATCGATTATAGTAGTAGGACAAACGTATTTAGATGTTATATCCCTTATAATTAATCAATGGTGACCACAGGCGACCGAAGGGAGCATCCGGCGGACACAAAGTGTCCGCGAGCCGCGAGCACAAGCAAGCGAAGCGCGCTTGAATATATATATATATACAGTAACCGGACAAAAGTATTTGTACACAATATTCTTCCTCATACAAATAGTACTAAATTGATCTTTTCATGAAGGGAAAAGTATTCAAACTCTAAGAGCTATTAAGACTCTGATTTAAGATTCGAAATCTTCACATTCGAATTAGTATTAGTTGAAGATTTCTAGCAAATTGCTCAAACCAATGAGTAAAATTATCAACCTGTAGCACAAGGGGTAGTACACCACCATCATGTATAGTGATAAAAAGGGACATATGTAGCACAAGGTGGCAGTTATTGATAATTTGAAATAATTGTGGGAATTAGTAAGTGATTAGAAATATCCTACAGTAACTAATTCGAATGCCAAGATTTCAAATTTAAAACCCGATTAGTTGTTCAATTACCGTTTCGGAGTTTTAATCTTCATGAATAGACCCATTTTAGTAGTAAATGCACGTAAGATAATGAACATGAAGTGTGCAAATACTGTTGTCCGGGTAGTGTATGTATAAATATATATATCTGTAACGAATTGATTGAAGAAACCGCCAGGCACAGAATGGTGATTTTTGGCATGTGGGGGTCTTTTGGCTATGGCTCCAGTAAGTTCTGAGCTCAGACGAAAATGTCGACTCATCATGGAATTATGACGTCATTGTCACATTTCAAAGATTAAGCAATACAGTTATTCGGCATAACTCTGCCATTATAGTAGATAAAAGGCTGAAATTTTAATAAAATCTGTATAGTCACATACCTCACATATGATGCAACTATCAACAAAAAATGATATCACTTTGTAATGACGTCACCATTACTTATCAAAATTATGAAATTGACACATTTGGTAATTTTTCGTGCGATATCGATTATAGCAGTAGGAAAGACGTATTTAGAGATGTTATTTCCCTCATAATTAATCAATGTTATTCCAGGTGCCCAAAGGGCGCCTCTGGCGGACAAAAAGTGTCCGCCAGCCGCACTGCGCAAACAAGCGATGCGCGCTAATAATAATAACGCGATATTCTATGGTCAGATGGGATCCACCCCCAGAAAAAAACGCCAACCTCAGAGTCTACATCGATTTAAACAACATGACACCATATCCATCATTTTGAATGGTAAATACTCCAATGAACTCCTTCCTACTACACAACTCTCAGTAGACACCTTACCTTAAGAGACGAGATGGGGCGATATCTTTACAAAATGGACATATTTCCAATGCTAGATACGGCAAAATTATATAAACTGTTCAATGAATCTGCATCTAACAACCATAACGAATTCTAGTTCCACCATGAATTGGCTTACTAATTGCGAGATTTCTGCAACATTAGTCTATCGTAGAGGTAGTAACCAACCAGCTTATAAATAACTTTTTATATAGCATACAAGCGCGCTTCGCTTGCTTGCGGACACACTGTGTCCCCCAGAGCCGCCCTTTGGGCGCCTGGGGTTACATTAATTAATTATAAGGGAGAAAACATCTCCAAATACGTATGTCCTACTGTCAACTCGATGTCACAAGAAAAATTACTAAATTTATCATTTTTTAAATTTTGATTCGTAATGATGAAGTCATAACAGGTGATGAGTAATTTTTTGATGATAGTTGCATAATAGGTGAGGTATATTAAGATATATATACGTATAAGTATATATATATATATACTATGTAACGAATTGATTGAAGAAACTGCCAGGCACAGAAAGCTGATTTTTTGCATGGGTGAGTTTGTTGCCTATGGCTCCAATAAGTTCTGAGCTCAGACGAAAATGTCGACTCATAATGGAATTATGCTGTCAATGTCACATTTTTTAAAGTTAAGCAATACAGTTATTCGAGCATAACTCAGCCATTATAGGAGATAGAAGCCAGAAATTTTAATAGATTACAAGCGCGCTTCGCTTGCTTGCGCTGCGCGGCCGGCGGACACTTTGTGTACGCCGGAGGCTCCCTTCGGTCGCCTGGAGGTGACATTGGTTAATTATAAGGGAGATATCGTCTCTAAATATGTACATCTTAGTTTTAAAATCGATATCACTCGAAAAATCACCAAATTTGTCAATTATTAAAATTTTTATGAGTAATGATGACGTCATAACAAATTGATGAGTCATCATTTTTTGATGATAGTTGCGTCATATGTGAGGCGTGTTAGTATACAGATTCACTTAAAATTTCAGCCTTCTATCTCTTATAATGGCTGAGTTATGCCCGAATAACTGTGTTGATTAACTTTTAAAAATGTGACAATGACGTCATAATTCCATGATGAGTCGACATTTTGCTCAGAGCTCAGAACTTACTGCAGCCATAGCCAAAAGAATCTCACATGCCCAAATCAGCTATCTGTGCATGGCAGTTTCTTCAATCAATTCGTAACATATATATATATATATATATATATACAAACATTAATCGAGTTTTAATAGTAAGGACAAAAATTTTGAATTTTTCGATGGAATGTTGTTACATTCCTGCGTTGCTATGGTAAAGCATTTTGGTCAGTTTGGGCCATTTCGTGCAAACTGTAGTAGCTAGATCTTCAAATTTGATCGTGTTTGATAGGCAATGGCCTACTTCCTATTAGGTGATAATACAACTTGAACTTCTAAATTCAACGAGTTTCGAGTTATGGGTTGATTTTAAGAATGTGGCTAAAACACTAAATTGTCTCATAACTCTATAGTCTGTGAATTTAGAAGTTTAAATTGTATTATTACCTAATAGGAAGTAGCCAATTGCCTATCAAATAAAATCAAATTTGAAGACCTAGTTTTTACAGTTTGCAGGATATGGCTCAAACTGATCAAAATGCTTTACCATGGCAACGCAGGAATGTAACAACATTCCATTGAAAAATTCTAAATTTTTCGAATCAACTCGTACTAATCTTGGTTCTACACAAAAATCACACCTTAATACCATTTAGAAATAGAGTTAAAACAGCTTAGAAAATTGCCAAAATCGTGCTTAAAATGACCTGTTGCGCAATGATATGATGACGAATCGAAATTTTGACAACGGATATATGTTATTTGATGCCATGTTGATATATGCTGGTAATACATTATTAATGCCTATCCTACATGGTTGACGACTTTAGGCTAATCGTGTATTAATCCATTCGGCTATTACTGCGTCCTTGGTTATTTTACTGTGAGGAATTATTAGAGTAGGCTATGGACAGATATATTTAGAGATGTTATCTCACTCATAATTAATCAATGTGATCCCAGGCTCCAGAAGGGAGCCTCCGGCGGACACAAATTGTCTGCCAGCCGCGCAGCACAAGTAAGCGAAGCGGGCTTGTACACAAATAAACATTAATCGAGTTTTAATAGTAAGGATATTCAATTTATATAATAATTAATAATAATAATAATAATTAATAATAATAATAATAATAATAATAATAATAATAATAATAATAATAATAATAATAATAATAATAATAATAATAATAATAATAATAATAATAATAATAATAATAATAATAATAATAATAATAATAATAATAATAATAACACTGGCGCACTTTGGGTGCCTGGACTTGTGCACGATGCGGAAAAGCTTGAGTTTTTAGCAATTTTTTTGAAAATGGGGAGTGAAGGGGCTTTCCGAATGTTCGGAGGGAAAAGATTCCAAACATAAGGCACAACTAAAAAAGTAAACGCAAGATCACCCAGGGTTTTGGAAGATTTGATAGTAGGATGTTCAAGAAGGATGGTATTGGATGATTGTAGAGTGCGATTAGATTTATAAACCTATGAGCTGGATGATATACTCCGGAGCAAGGTGTTGGCTTTGCAATGAATGAGGTGGTATTTTGAAGAGGATATGCGAGAAGGTACGCGAGAATTTCTGATCAATCTGGTTGCACTGTTCTGAAATTGCTGTAGTCGAGCTAAGAGGGATGAAGGGGAATCATATAAGAGGCTGTTTACAATAACCAAGACGAGATGTGATAAGAGCATTAACGAGAGCTTCGCAGACTCTCTTAAGGATGGACGCTAGGATGTATATATATATAATTTGACAGGGGATGTTGGAATGGGATCGAGGATACAAGATTTATTAAGAGTAGAGGAAACAAGGGAAACAATTTCTTACTCAGGTAAGTCTTTGTTTGAGTTGATGGAAAGGATGTTGGAATTAGAAGTTTGAATTATGGGGGTAGCGGAAGACGACGATGCATTTGAATCGATGGTGGAACGGATGTTGTTTACTTTAAGAACAAAAAAGTTGTCGAGTTCCTGAGAAAGAGCAGCCTCATATCAGCAGGAGGTGGTAGAACCTGTTTCTGGCGTAATTGAGTAGTGAGTTAGCTTTACAGAAGGGTGACCACTGGTCATGACAGACAGGACTGGCTGAACCAATCAGAATTGAAACTGCGAAGTTCCTTGTTCATTAATTAGGTCAGCCAAAAGATTTACTAATGCTTGAATTCAGCCAGATGATCAGGGTCATTAGACAGGCGGCACTTCCGTTCTGCCTTCCTTTTCGCCTGCTTGGCTTGCTTGATGTTACTGGTGTACCAAGGGACTTGGGGACGGGTGACTATGGGTTAGGTTCACGGCAGAGGGTGCTGATCATAGATGGAAGATAGTGTTGCTATATGATGCTATAAATTCCTCAAGTGGCTTAGCACAAATATCAGAAGAATCGAGGTTTGGAACGATAGGTGACCTCCTGAGAGGAAAGAGAATGTTTGAAAAGCGAGACACTACTATATCTGGAGAAATGAACAAAGAATAGATGGACAGGAGCGGGATCAGAGAGGGTGATGTTGCCGGCAGATTGGATATCATCATATTGAGAATGTGATCCTACTCATGAAATGGCTTATTCATGCTGGATTAAAGTTATAGGACGCAGGAGCTCGGAGAACTATAGACTCAGAGGGATGACGATATGGATGTTGAAGTCTCTAGTTATTATTAGGGACTCTTTGCGACTTAACAAGACTAGGATGAATAAAGGTGTTATTTGGATGAGGGTTCTGGAGATACTTGCTATGGCCTTAACGGATATTTGGGTTCATTGAGGATAGGAAAGGATACGTTGGGTTGGGTTTTGGGCAATGGGGACATACAGGGTGGCTTTTCAGTTCTTTCCCAAGCTTGATTAGGTATAAAATTTCTTATACTCGAACAATCTTTGATATTATGGTCTTTAGAGATTGTAATTCAAATATTCTCAAAGATTTTAAAAGATCTTTCGAGTCTAAGACCTAGAACTGTGTTTTGTACGGTGAGTTTAGTGGAGAAAATATGTGTCCTGGCGCGAAGAGAAATTCGAGAATCAGGGCCCACAGCTTTTCAAATTATATTTCTAGAGTCTTCGAATTATAGGAAAAATTAGCTCTCACATTTTCCTCAAACACTCTAAATTTGTAGAAATATAGGATGTTTAGATCAGTATATATTGAGAACCATTTGGATCAGATTTTTGGTGATGTGAAAAAAAGTGCCATTTTGGGTGATTTTGCAAAATATACCTAATTTGAACACGTGAAATAATAACTTTATCTCGTTTCTGATAATGAATTCAATGGATTTGTGAAATATTTTCATGGTGAATGAAAGGTACCGTAAACTGGGGCGACTTTGGCCCTAGGAGGTGACTTTGTCCCACAATAGCAATTTTAATAAAATATACTCAAACTTAGAACAAGGTTGGATTCGGTTGACCGGTTAACGGTTAAGAAAATCTTGGATCGGTTAAACGATCTGCTTTATTTTCTAAATATTTAGACTAATTCATTGCTTTTCGATGGAGATTCATGAAAATTACTTCTAAATTTTTGATATTACAATATTATTTCTATTTTGCTAACCAAATAGTATATTTCGAGACCACTGAAAATTGTAAATTTTTCAATATCAGGTTGAATATTAGTCGACAAATCCATATTTATACTAAATAACTTTGACATCAGTTAACCGCCCTGGAGGAAACCAAAATAACCGATCCCGAATATCTGTTAACCAACCCCAGCCCTGCTTAGAAATATTGCAGTTTAAATACATTTGGATATATTGAGAGTTTCATTCAACATATTATCAATGTGATTACTTTGATTCATAAGTTTGAGTATATTATATTAAAATTGTTATTGTGGGACAAAGTCGCCTCTTAAGGGGCCAAAGTCGCTTCAGTTTACGGTATCTGGTGCTAAATCGTCATGGAACATCGATTATAGAGACATTTTTTACAGAAGCAGCGACCCTGATTCTCGAATTTCGCTGCGGGCCAGGACACATATTTTCTCCACAAACTCACCATACAAAATACAGTTCTAGGTATTAGACTCGAAAAATCTTTTAAAATCATCGAGAATATTTGAATCACAATCTCTAAAGACCATAATAACTAAGATTGTTTGAGTATAAGAAATTTTATACCTAATCAAGCTTGGGACAGAACCTAAAAGCCACCCTGTAATTTAGATAGGCTTTTGCATGCGCCAACTCCTAAGGAAATTTATATTCGAAATTTGGATTGATATGGTCACTTGAGGAGGATAGTATGTAGCTCTACGACCTGCTGTGGTTCCTATATTATATTTTTGTACATCGATTTAAGCTAGGCCCTTTGAACGTGACTATTGGGGTTCCCCTTGATATATTTTAGTTCTGATCAAATTTCGATCAAAACTGATCCCGCAATCGAATTCTATGCATAAAGTAACATATAAATTGAGTTATAATAAATATTCTAGTTTTGGACCGAGGGAATAATATGTTTTGAAGTGGTTTACTACCATTTTTGTCCACATTTTAAGTGGCGAAAATTGATCAAAAATTCAATAAAACTGGCATGATATTTTTTTTTTTATCACGAGCAATTGAAGACCTCCCGTTTACTCTTTCACATTGGTTCTTAATTATTTAACCTTTTAATGATCTTACTTTACGATTTTCACCATTTTTATTCTCAAAATTTAGTTTTAACTCATATTAATGGGAAAATTCTAACTTTTCGACAATACTCTAAACCGATGTACAAAAATATAATGTAGGAACCTAATTGTCCTCTTAAAATAAACCAATATATAAATTGGGAGCTGATCCCTTAATTAATTAACCCTCGGTTGGCTAGGAATGTTGTAAGTGAAAATGAAAGTACATTGAAAGTGAACTGAAAGTGAAAATGAAAGTGGGGTTTTCTCTATTTATACATTTGAGACCTAGCCAGGCGAAGGTTAAGGAATACAATGGACATATTGAAAATATCCTATTTTCACTATCATTTGAGATACAGATATGGGATTAGAACTTTTTGAATGCCCTAATACTTTATACAATCTGAAATTGTAAAATAAAGTCTCTCAAGGGCAGACAAAAACTCTATTTAAAGATAAAAAAATTGATGGGAATTTTTCAAGTTAATAGCTGTTAACTGTGACATGAATAAAAGATACTTATCCATGGTCATCACATAATATTTTGAATTTTGAGCACGAGCATGATCATAATCTTCAAATCCTCTCCAACATGTTGGTAGACATATTTCATATTTTTTATTATAAACGATTTTGTCAGATATGCGAATCCACTGCTGATTCCACTGCAAACATAACGCTCGTGGTATACACACTATTGGCAGATTGTACCTCTCAATTATTAATAGTTATTTGTCAGGGAGGATGGATGTACTTCAATTTTGGCACATAGAGGATATACATACATGGTATTGTATGAAGATAAAAGTTATAAAAAGTGTTAATTCCTGTAGAAGAATGTTCCCAAACCTTGATTACTATTATGCTGGTAAAAATTAGGGTCTCATAATCTTAAAATTAGGGAATTTCTCATAATAAATACTGTTTAGCCTTGTAGAGTATTAAAAATTAATATTTTTTATTCAGTGAGCTTTATATTTATATACAAGCGCGCTTCGCTTGCTTGCACTGCGCGGCTGGCGGACACTCCCTTCGATCGCCTGGGGTCACATTGGTTAATTATAAGGGAGATAACATCTCTAAATACGTCTGTCCTACTGTTATAATCTATATCGCACGAAAAAGCACCAAATTTAACAATTTTTAAAATTTTGATGAGTAATGATGACGTCATAACAAAGTGATGAGTCATCAGTTTTTGATGATAGTTGCATCATATTTGAGGTATGTTAGTATACAGATTCTATTAAAATTTCAGCCTTCTATCTCCTATAATGGCTGAGTTATGCTCGAATAACTGTATTACTTAACTTTTAAAAATGTGACAATGACGTCATAATTCCATGATGAGTCGACATTTTGCTCTGAGCTTAGAACTTATTGGAGCCATAGCCAAAAACTCCCACATGCCAAAAATCAGCTTTCTGGGACTGGCAGTTTCTTCAATCAATTCGTTACAGATATATATATATATATATATATGTATATGTATGGACCAAAGTGTAAATTGACCAAGATTTGTGAATCTTGGCTAAATCTTGGCTAAAAGCAACTTTGGCTCAGCCAAACATTTGGCTGTGCCAAATTGTTGAGTTAACCTAAATTTGATGGGAGCATCATACATTATGGGTTGACAAGAAATTGCAGATTTAATTCTAAATGTTATTAATCAATTTATTACTAATAAAACTAATTTATGACAATAAATTTAACAAATATAAGCTCTTAAATCTATTATTAGATAGAAATAGTAGTTTCACATTCACAGAAGGCTACAATGATTCTGAATAAGTAATCAACTAATGAATTTGTCGAATCCGTAACTACAGTCTAGTTAGTGTGGAATTGACAATCAAACAATTACTATCAGTCAAGTGAGTTTGGAATGTCCATAACTACATTCTAAATATTGAGAACTGTAAGTACTTGGCAACGGATAAAGTAATTGTAGGAATGTAATTTTAGTTTCATTTAACTATGCCTATTGTATGAAGTAGTTTTTCGCAGTATATAATGTTGAAAAGCTGCCCGAGTGTACTTGCCATCACCAACATTACATTTCCAACACCAGAATATTTTATGGGGAGTTAGATCAACTCCCCAAATCTAAGCAGCCTTTAACCCAGGGGGATATTGAAGAGATGATAAGTTTGTTAGTTATTTCTTCTGAGGATTTTGGCAAAAGCTTCCACCTCCGAGCAGCTGAGAAGTACAGCGTCTGTCGGTTTGGTGATATTTTCGAGCTGTATACGAAGGGTGGAGAGTTTCGAGGAAAAGAGAGAGCCCGCGAATTAGTAGTTGCCAAGGAAGATGTTTACGAGACTCTCTGCAAAGCACACGACAAGCTCTGTCATGCAGGGAGGTTTAGAATGTGGGCCTATTTGGAGAAGAATAAACTGCACATTACTCGCTCGCTTGGAATTATTTTGACGACTCTGCCCTATATGCCAGGAGAAGAAGGGGAAGATTACTACGAAAAGGATTGTCCACAAGCCAATCATTCCTCCAACTGTTGGCCAGTGTGCACAGTCTGACCTGATTGATTTACGAATGCAAGAGGATAACAGGTACAAATACTCTCGCAATGAGTGGAAGAGCACACGGTTCGTACATGGAAGGCCTAGGAAATCCACAGATCAAGGAAGCATTGAGCGAGCCAACCAGGATGTCGAGCTGCTCTTTGCCCGCCTCAGATCATTGAAAAAGCCACTGGACCAATGGGTGAGTGAATTAAAATATGTTCAATATACTACGGGTGTTCAATAAGTTCTGATCAATACACTGTCAAACATTAAAAATACACGATAAACAAGTAATTAATGTTCTATTTTTTCAAAATACTCCCACGATTATCGATACAGCGTTGTAAATGTTCTAATCATTGTACAAATACTTTTTCATAGTCCTCAGGAGGTATAAGGTTTAGATACTAGAAAATCGCCGAACCCAGTCCTGCATTTGTGTCGAAATGACGACCAGAAAGGAACTCTTTTAGCTTTGGGAATAAATAAAAGTCACAAGGAGCTAGGTCTGGACTGTAGGGTGGATGCTCAAGCTCAACCATCCCCATGCTTGCAATTTTGGCTTTGACCTGCTTCCCCCCATGCCAAAATTGGTCCGGGTTAAATTTTGTGCCATTTAATTACGTACACTAAAGTAGTCCTCTCCTTATAGGATGTGATAACATTACAATCACTGTAGGAGGTCTCTATTAATAGGGAGTCTATTCAATACATGCCAACTGTACGTTTTTTGCATTGAATGTCCCGCTTTTATATTAAGTTTTACTCTGTCCACTTTTTTTTATTCTACAAGTATGTAGAAGTTTTACTATTGCTTCCCGCCATTTCCCTTCAACGCTGCGCCCGCTTTGATCATGACTCAAGTTGGCATTATTCAAGTTAAGAAAAATGTCTGTCGATAGACCGATAGTGCAGCTGACTTGGCACGCGAGATATGAATATTGTAATACATCGGGCTACTAAATTTTTGAAAACTCAAATTTCGCAGCGTACGGAGATACATACATACATATGGACGGATGTGGTACACCGTCATTGCCATAGGGGCATCTCTCTGCAGAAACTGCACTAAAAATGGTCCTCCAGACTAGATTTGGCAGCCAAACCTGATCCCTCAGACCAATTTTGGCCTGACAGGCCTTTGTTAAGCAATGAAGGACCCATCGAGCACAAACCTTTGATAGATTTAGTTTTGACTTTAGAATGTGGCCAACACCTCCCGTTGAGATCCCAATAATATGAGCGAACTCTTTAACAGTGATATGAGGATCTGAATCAACGAGTTCCTTAATAGTACTGGAATATTAGGAGACAACCGCAGTAACAGGACCTCCAGCCCGAGGGTCATCTTCCACAGACTCTCTAGCTACCCTAAAGCGCTGGGCCCATCGTCTGACTCCAGGATAAGATAGAGCACCTTTCATACCGTAGACTTGAACCAAGTAAAAACTGGCTTTTAGGTAATTGATAAAATAAACATATTCTATGAGCGAATTAAGGTACTAGTAAAATCTAGTAATGTTATCTAATAATGATCAGAACTTATTGAACTTCCGTAGTACTAAGAATACTGTCAAACATTCTGCACTTGGACGTACTCCCCTTGAGATGCACTTTAGGAGGACCCCCCTGATCTATCTGTAGATTTGATGCTACCCCAAGAGTTGATAGACTTGCTCAATATGATGTAGATGACGCCCTACAGATGGGTGGCGAGATCATCGAATTATCTACTCAAACTACCGAGGCTACAGCAGTTCCTGTCCCACGATCGAGCACGCCTACCCTCCTCCTCCCACTCTCTCGCATGACTCTATGTCAGCCGGATGCGACGATTTCTTCAGCCGATGTTTCTAACCAAGTGGATAGAGACCAACAGCCTCAGCCATGTTCTTCATATAGCCCAGAACCTGTCCACGGTACACCGAAGTTGAAGTTCCCTCCTCGCCTCTCTCTTCTACTGACGAGCTGGATGAAGCGATTCTTACGACTTGGAGGTTAGACCGCTTATTAGGACTGATATTACATCATCTGTTAACCTAGACGATATACTCTAGTACTAATCGCTGTATTGAAGAACATGGCTGAGGCTGTTGGTCTCTATCCACTTGGTTAGAAACATCGGATGAAGGAATCGTCACATCCGGCTGACATAGAGTCATGCGAGAGAGTGGGAGGAGGAGGGTAGGCGTGCTCGATCGTGGGACAGGAACTGCTGTAGCCTCGGTAGTTTGAGTAGATAATTCGATGATCTCTCCACCCATCTGTAGGGCGTCATCTACAGCATATTGAGCGAGTCTATCAACTCTTGGGGTAACATCAAATCTACAGATATATCAGGGGGTCCTCCTAAAGTGCACCTCAAAGGGAGTACGTCCAAATGTAGACTGTTTGACAGTATTCTTAGTATATTGAACATATTTGAACTACACTCTGTCCCTTATAACAGATCAAGTGACAACTAAACTACACCCTGTCCCTCGTAACAGAGCAAGTGACAACTGAATTACACCCTGTCTCTCGTAACAGAGCAAGTAACAACTGAATTACACCCTGTCCTTCATAACAGAGCAAGTAACAACTGAACTACACCCTGTCCCTCGTAACAGAGCAAGTGACAACTGAATTACACCCTGTCCCTAATAACAGAGCAAGTAACAACTGAATTACACCCTGTCCCTTATAACAGGCAAGTAACAACTGAATTACACCGTCCCTCGTAACAGAACAAGTAACAACTGAATTACACCCAGAGGCGTAGCCAGGGTGCGGCACATGGGGCCTAGGCCGCAACTTCAAAGGCTGTGCCCACTAAAATTTCACAAATTAGCATTGGGTGCCGCAACCCTCTCGCGAAACGGAATGGAATTGCCGCACCCTAAAAATTGGGCTGGCTACGCCTCTGTTACACCCTGTCCCTCATAACAGAGCAAGTAACAACTGAATTACACCCTGTCCTTCATAACAGAGCAAGGAACTAGTAAGAATGACTCATACCTTTGTTGAATTGTTAATATTTTTAAATAATTATTGTGCATTGCTAATTACTGTTAACATGAATGAGTTTTATATTGGATTTTCTCAACTGGTAATCATAATCTATACTACTCTCACGCATAACGCATAACGCAATAAGATTAAATAAATCTACAATTTCTTGTCAACCCATGATGTATTATGCTCCCATCAAATTTAGGTTAACTCAACACTTTGGCTGAGCCAAAGTTGCTTTTAACCAAGATTCTAAAATCTTGGCCAGTTTACACTTTGGTCCATAACATATATAAATAAATAAATAAATAAATAAATATACATTAATCGAGTTTTAATAGTAAGGATGTACAAGCGCGCTTCGCTTGGTGCGCTGCGCGGCTGGCGGACACTTTGTGGCCGCCGGAGGCTCCCTTCGGTCGCCTGGGGTCACCATTGGTTAATTATAAGGGAAATAACATCTCTAAATACGTCTGTTCTACTATTATAATCTATATCGGACGAATAATCACAAAATTTATAAATTTTAAAAATTTTTGATGAGTAATGATGACGTCATAACAAAGTGATGAGTCAACATTTTTTATGATAGTTGTATCATATGTGAGGCATGTTGGTATACAGATTCTATTAAAATTTCAGCCTTTTATCTCCTATAATGGCTAAGTTATGTACGAATAACTGTATTGCTTAACTTATAAAAATGTGACAATGACGTCACAATTCCATGATGAGTCGGCATTTTGCTCTGAACTCAGAACTTCCTGGAGCCATAGCCAAAATACTCCCACATGGCAAAAATTAGCCTTCTACGGGGCAGTTTCTTCAATCAATTCGTTACATATATATATATATATATATACAGTAGCGATTTAGGAGTGTGCGACCGCACAGGGCCCCCACATTTTCGGGGCCCCCACAAATTGACATACATTATTTGTACTTGTTTTTCTAATGAAATACTCTCACTAATATGAATATTGTATGCAGCAAATCTCATTTTTCATTTTCATTTCAAAAATTTACCCAACGTATACAGATAAATATATAAAGGCTATCTGTTGAATTATTAGATCATTCGTAACTTGTATATTACTTTTTTAATGAATTAGACTCATTACTACATGAGACTGCATAGTGATCGACATAAATTCGTGCGATATCCTAGATAGGATCGATGTTGAACAACAGAAACATCTAGAAGATAGGTGCAACTACTGGCGGGATATCCTGAAGAGGTGTGTCAGCGTGACAAGACTAATTGCTGAGCGTGTCTTAGCATTTCGGGGAGCAGATGAAATTGTTGGATCGTCAACAAACTGGAAATTTCCTGGGTATTTTAGAACTGATCGCTGAGTATGACAAGTTTTTAGCGGAGCATATCAGTTTACATGCGAACAAAGGCAGTGGTCACACCAACTATCTGTCATCAACTGTATATGAATAATTGATAGAAATCATGAGGAAAGCGACATTGAAGGTCATAGTTGATTGTGTCAAACGCAGCAAGTATTATTCAGTTTCAGTAGATTCTACACCTGATATCTCTCATATTGATCAACTGACAGTCATATTGTGTTACATTGAAGTCGACGAGCCAGTTGAACGATTCATAACGTTTCTTGATAAACGTGGTCACACAGGGCAGAGAATGGCTTATTTAGAATGGCTAAATTAGAATCCTTGAAAGAGAAAGAAATTCGCCGCCATTCACTAAATCTAGTAGGAGCATATGCTGATGATCTAGAAGATAGTATTGCTGAGGAACTAATACAATTTCGATCCCTTCTAATATCATCTGTTGAATTGTTTGATAATGATCAAGCATGCAGTAATGAGCTCAATATGTACAAGGCTATAATAAACAAGCGTCTCAAAAGTACATTTCCTAATGTTGAAATAATGCTACGAATATATCTCAGCCTCATGATTTCAAACGCAACTGGAGAACGATCATTCTCCAAGTTGAAACGTATAAAGATCAAACATGGGTCAGAACCGACTTGTATCATTGTCTTGATGAGTATCGAATGCGATATCATGCTTTCAATTGACTTTTCTGACATTATTAATGAATTTGCACGCAGAGTGCATTTATAGTGGAATAAATGTACCTTTTAATATCTTTATATTTTATGACTATTTTATTAGATGCCAGGGCCCCCACAATCGCACTCGCACAGGGCCCCCACATTCCTAAATCCGGCACTGTATATATATATATATATATAAATAAACATTAATCGAGTTTTAATAGTAAGGATGCAAGCCTATATTCTTAACTCTATTTGGTGATCTATTCGAACAGTTCAATTGGCGTGTGAAAATCAAAACTTTTATTGTTAAGCGACTTTTGGCCCGGGCATCACAAATTTCATCAAAGGCTCTGTTATTTCGGAAAATATGCTTTTTCTAGCTGAGATAAGTGTATATAAATGAAAATATATTTTTTTATTTTGGATCTTATAGAATTAGGTAGCAACATAGTAGAAAAGTTTGGACAGCAAAGGTGCTTGGTTAAATACTTGTATTTATAGCATAATACAATCAATTTCAAAATCTAATAATCTTATGAAAAATCAATCACAATATCTTCAAAACCGTTTTATCTGACACAAGTTCTTTTCCTTAGAATTTCAGATTAATGATCTCAATATGTGTTACTTTATGGACACTGATACCAATATGTATAGTGGTGCTACCCGTGACATGTAGCATATTGTAGTAAATCTTGAAATATTTAATGTATTTGATAGAAAAATAATAGAGTATACGAATACTTTAGAAGAAGAAAGTATATTCTTTAACTATTTTCGCCGATTTATTATTCTATTGTGGTCGAAAATGAGCTAATAATGTGTGATTACTTCATTGTCACCTTTCTTATGCCGATAGAAAAAAGCCCTTAAAGAGTGAGGGAACAAAAGTACAAACAATACAGACGAATAGAAAGAGTATAGCTAGCGAGAGTAGGGCATTTTGGGGAGCATGCACCAAGAAAATATTTTGGAATGCTAGGTATTCAAACATGGTCGTGCTGCTATCTGAAAGCAGTAGGCTACTGTGATGATATGATCAGTGTTTCCTACATAGCGCGCGTTAGGAGCGCAAATAAAAGCGATTTGCTTGTCAAATAAAATGCTCGTCATTTCTTTAAAATAATGTTTGAAAATTGAAACTAGGTGAGGTCAAAATTTAAATTGGGGGAAAAAGTTAGGAAAGGGGACACTGCATTCGTCAGAATTTTGATGTTGCCATTAGCCTGAATTTCCTCTAATAGCATTTTTAAGTTTTATTGAGTTTTGTAAGAAGGAAGTCCACCTAGCATAGGCGTCGGAAATGGGCCCGCTGGCACTTCGGGCCGCCCGGCCCGAAGACTCTGGAGTCGGCCCAATCGATTCCAGGGCCGCTAAATTCACGGCATAAATAAATATCACACTCACAATTCACTAACATAACTAAAACTCTATAGAAATCGACTATCCTTTCTGCTTTCTCCGGTCGTCCGTCATGATTTCAGTTGCTATGTTTTATTGGATACAATAGTTAAACTGCATGATACATGGTTCTAGGACTTTGAGAATGTATCAGGTAAGCTTGTACCCAGCCAGATAGGCCCTCTGGGTCTATCCGGCCCTTAACCGACGATGCCGGGTAGAGCCAGGCAGCCCCTTAGGGCCGCCCGGCCCATACCGGGTGGCCGGGTAGGTTCGACGCCTATGCCACCCAGTGCTGCCAAGTGAGTTCAGAAAAATTCCTGGAGATTGACCATAAAATTTACGGAGAAACAAATTTTTTTACGGAGCATTCTAAAATCCCTAAATGAGCCAACAGGTCTTAATTTACTTTTACAAATAACATAAACTAACAACTTTGTATGAATAATCGTAAATAAAGATAGATATGAACCCTTTCGCAAACTATCAAAGCACTATTTAATATGGTCGTACATACTTTGTGAAAGAATTAAGCTCAAATCCATTTTAAAAGATTGGATGTCAAATTTGTCAACTGGTCATATCTCGCGATCTAACATAATTTGAAAAGTATTAGTAACAAGCGCTTCGCTTGCTTGCGCTCTGCGGCTGGCGGACACTTTATGTCCGCCGGAGGCTCCCTTCGGTCGCCTGTGGTCACCATTGATTAATTATATGGGAGATAACATCTCTAAATACGTCTCTCCTACTATTATAAGCGATATCGCACGAAAAAGCACCGAATTTGCCAATTTTTACAGTTTTGATGAGTAATGATGACGTCATCACAGTGATGAGTCATCATTTTTTGATGATAGTTGCATCATATGTGAGCTATGTTAGTATACAGATTCTATTAAAATTTCAGCCTTCTATCTCCTATAATGGCTGAGTTATGCTCGAATAACTGTACTGCTTAACTTTTAAAAATGTGACAATGACGTCATAATTCCACGATGAGTCGACATTTTGCTCTGAACTCAGAACTTACTGGAGCCATAGCCAAAAGACTCCCGCATGCCAAAAATTAGCTTTCTGTGCCTGGCAGTTTCTTCAATCAATTCGTTACAGATATATATATATAGATATATACTTAGTATATACATATAGATTAATCGAGTTTTAATAGTAAGGATGTGATATAATCAGAATGGTAACATGGTTCACTAATAATAACAAAACGAGATTAGATGTTTTAAACAAGAAGTATTAAATGTATTACGCAAGAAATACGTATAAATCGGGTCTTCATACGTAGACACGTAGATTGCAGTCAAATTTACGTAGTCTACGTAAACTTACGGATACTTGGCAGCACTGAGTCCACCTGTAGTTTCGTTAGACATCATAACAGAGTGATGAGTCATCATTTATTATGATAGTTGCATCATATGTGAGGTATATTAATATACACATCCTATTAAAACTTCAGCCTTCTATCACCTAAAATGGCTGAGTTATAGTCGAAAAACTGAAATTTCTAATCATAAAAAGGTGACAATGACGCCATAATTCCATGATGAGTCGACATTTTAGTCTGAGATCAGAACATAGTGGCGCTATAGCCAAAGTACCCTCATATGCCAAAAATCAGCTTTCTGTGCCTGGCACAGAAAGCTTTTTTTTGCGAGTCTTTTGGCTATGGCTCGACTAAGTTCTGGAATTTTCGTATGAAATTTAAACCGCATAAACTTTTTCGAAAAATGGGAGTAAACTCTTGAATTTTAATTTCAAGAGGAACTACTAAAATTTTGTTAAAGCTTTGTTTGACTACAAATTAAACCGCCTTAAAGGGATAAAAAATACAATTTTATAACATTTCCATAAACGTCTGGTCCTCTTCTCTCCAATAATATAGAATTTGTCCAAATTAGACATTGGGAAGGTTCTGAAATTTAACCTGCAACAGTAGCCAATCTATCCACGGGGGCGCCAGGGGCCCTATAAATAAAGTAATAAAATATATTTTTATCCATCAAAAGGGATGAATAATATGAAAAGTTAGGTCAAAGTTTTTGCTACATTGATTGCTTTAGAATAGCTGCATATTGATATTTCAAGGGCTAACAAGCACCCTAATCCAAAATCCTTAATATGCTACTGCATTATGCTGGTTTTCTAATATACAAGTAGAAGAACAAATAGATTTAATGTAACAATCAGCTTCATAATTTGGGGTTAACAATAATTAACATTATACTTGACTTAGGTTTATCAGAATACTTTGGATACAATCTTTTTTTGGAGAACTGAATAATCATACTCAGTTCCTTTAACCTGACACTAGAAAGAAATGACTACTGATAGTACAAGTTCCTACTTTAATACCAGAGAAATCATTAAAAGGTCGCTTTGCCATGACAACACAAAATCTACAGCAAACATAATCGAAATAATAGAAAAAATAAAATAATTCCCTCGCACGTCATGGAATGTTGAAGTGAAAGTGAAAGTGAAAGTTAATTGAAAGTGAACTCAAAGTGAAAATGAAAGTGGGTCATTTATATATAGACCTTTGACCTCAAGTCGTTCCAAAGATTATAATTCTTTTTTTATGATGTCTATAAAATTTAGCAATCAAAATACAAGTGATTCCACTTATTCGGGACACTTTACTTTCGATTAAGTGATTAAATATAGAATTAGCTAGTATGGGAACAATTCCGTTCCTGGAGACTCGAGCAGTTGTTCCGATTAAGCGGAGTTGATTGTATAATTGTCAGAACATCAGTTCAATATAACATGGGTCCCGTAAATAATGTATAGCCAAGAACAAACTATAAAATCAAGCTGAAATATTGTCTCTAATATTCTTATTTGCACACATAACAACCTTTCAAAAATTCTATGACCGAAGTTGCACATAATTTTTATGTATAAACAATGTATGTTTGGAAACTAACCTGTGACAGAACCAGCGCCACAAAATTCCATTACCAACCACAATTGATCCTCTGCACCCTTAAGACCTTTGCGAATGAACACCCCATAATAAGTAGCGATATTAGAATGGTAAGAAAATTTTCGAAGCATATCAACCTCTTGTTTAATTTCATCTTCCTCATCAGCAAGGACATCCATAACTTTGATGGCTGCCAATTGTCCTGTCTTAGTATGTCTGCCTTTAAACACTTGACCATAAGTACCATTCCCAACAACCTCAATTAGGTCAAATATACCAGAGGGATCCCTAAGGGACTGTAAGTCGAGAGAAATCGACATATAACTAATAAATGAAATAGAAACAAATGGACTATAATTTCTCTAGTTAACTTGTGTCAGTAAGAAAACGATTTTCAAGCTGATAGATTTGATTTCTACTCGTCTTGTGTGAAGGGATTATGGACTTACCTAGTTGACTAATTGGCTGGATACTTAAAGTTAAAGAGTAGCGAGCGACGATAAGGGGGTTCTGGGCCTTGTTCTCTGAAGAAAACTACGTAAATCCTAGCATTTGCGCAGGTATTTTGGAAATTGTGCTATGATAAATCGAAAATACTTTTCCTAAAATTGAAGTGAATTAGAAATAACCGTACATACAATTGTGGGTATTAGATAAATATTTTTGTGCATAAAGACACCTGAACGTACTAATAGAGTGATTAAATGCTGATCAAATTACAGCCGCCTGCTATCAATAGATTATATAAATACAAAATATATCTACATATTACGTTCAATTGCAATGAGCATTATGATAATAGTCAACTGCAATATAGTATTATAACGAACAATATACTATAATATACCACATATTTTAGATTACCGTGTTTCCCTGAATAAGCGCCGGGTCTAAAGGGTGAGCGAAATAAATAAGCGCCGGGGCTCGAATAAGCGTCGGACGCCGGGGCATTTTAGTTCTCTGAACATCATATCAAACTAGTATTCTCAGTAGTGGCATAGATACAAGTAGGGTTGCCAGATTTTCAAAAGGCCAAACCCGGACATAATTTATTCTCTAAAAAATTAACAATATGTACTACCTGTTACTGCAGTTCATTCTTCGATTAATACAAAATATTATTGTGGCTACCAGTAGCGTCGTGCTCTGTGGATACCAAGAATACTACATAGGGCATTCCAAAAGTTCTCGTCCCAAATCTGTATTTCAAATGAGAGTGAAAATAGGATATTTTCAATTTGTCCATTGCATTCCTTAGGGGATCAGCTTCCAATTTATATATTGGTTTATTTTAAAAGGACAATTATTGTGGTTCCTATATTAGATGTTTGTGCATCGGTTTAGGGTACTGCCTTTGAAAGTGATTTTTGGGGTTCCTTTGATATACAGTGGAACCTGTATATAACGGCCACCCAAGGGATTGGACAAAATTGGCCGTTATACACAGGTTACGGTTATATACAGGTGATTGTCTTAATCCCCAAAAAGTGCAATAAATATCAATTTTGTAGAAATCCATTAATCGAAGTAATTACATGAAACTGTTAATCGTTCGTAACATTTCTGTAATAAATACATAAAAAGGTGAAAAACGTGATTGCCGTTATAGACAGGTAGTGGCCATTATAGACAAGTAGTGGCCGCTATAGACAGGTGATGGCCGTTATACACAGTTTTAGGGTCAGTAAGGGACTATAAATGGGTGGCCGCTGGCCGCGTTGAGCAGGTGACCGCTATACACAGGTTCAATATAATGGAATTTCGGACGGAACTGTTCAATAGTGACCGCTATAGACAAGTGACCGTTATACAGAGTGGCCGTTATAGCAGATTCGTATCACACAAATATATTCCAGCAAGATAAAATTGTTTGTTAAATATGATCATATCGCAAAGTTTTAAAATCGTAAAAATAAAAGTTGTTGTAGTTATCAAAAATTAGTTCTCTGGGCTGGAACTGCATACTATAACCAATATCAATAGTATTAAGATTTATTAAACTAAAAATTTTAATTACAATATCAATTCAAAGTAAATGTTGGGATATTATTATAAACAGAAGAGGTTATATAATGAATAAGAACATTTATTCCATTTGACAATCATCAACAACATTTTAAAAAGTCTTTCTAAGAGGGGGTGCTGGCCTCGCTGGCATCCCCCTAGAGCCGCCACTGAAACAAGGACGACGGTCTGCTAAAAACCATTAGAAAAAATCTGGTCATAAATATATATGAGAATTCAGCAAACTTCTTCCCTGGTTTCTTGTATTTTGAACACCCCTAGGATTAATAAACCAATTTTGTGATAGATATTGCTTTTGAATGATCTAAATGAGAGTAATCTAGGTAATTCTGAAATAAAAGTAGTAGGCTTCCATAGGGAAGGTCCGACACCCTGGGAGCTTACAGCACTCCCAGTTTGGTGGTGTGTCAACACGAACTCTCTCTGTTACCTAAGTGAAATATCCTATGAGAGGGCAATTTCCTTGGGACAGACCCGCCCAGGCTAAACTTACTCCACCAAAATAAAAATCTGTGCCAGTGAAAAGGAGCATTATCTTGTTCCTCTGAGAAGAAAATGACCCAATTATTTTAAGAGAGTTAAAGAAACAATGTCAGTAACCAATTTGAATCAAATAAATTTAAGTACATCAATATACTTGAATGACACTATGCTCTAGAGAATTAGAATACAGGTCATGATTGTTAAATCACAAGTCTAAGTGAAATGCTTTGGTAAAGTAACTTCTTAGCTGGTTTTGCACAGCAAATGCAGGTCAAACCAGGATTTTCTGGTGACAAGAGGTGTTCGTATGCATTAAGATAAAAGTATTAAGGAGACTGTGTATGCCCAATGGATTAATTCTGAGTTAAATTCTAACCTGTTCTATTTTTTCTATGCAGATTTGGAACGCAGAGGTGAAAGCAACTTGCGATAAAAATCCAAAGAAGAAATTATTTCAATTAGGTTTAGGAGAGCTCTTGAGTAAAAATCTTAATCAAAATTGTGAAAAATCATTTATTAACTATTAAATTCATTAAGGTTGGCCTGTCCTATGGGCATTTTGTTATTTATCATAAATTTGCCAAAAGTCCTTTATAACCATTTTAGGAACACTAAAGGGATTCTAACCATTAATTTTGATTTTTAGAATTTCAATGCTAATATTTCGCCACTTAGAGCCACTTGTACCAACTGGTATCGCCTAAAAAAGGACACATTTTTGAAACGGAAAGTCTCATATCCATAACTTCTTTGAATCATGTCAGATCATCATTTTAAGCGAAAACAAGTTGTAAAAAACATGAAATGTATTCTGATTAAGCTAGTAGAGGAATTTCGAATAAAAGGAAAGTGTGAAAACTGTAAATTATCCAGCCCAAAAATTTCCGTATTGAATGGCTTGATAAAATATTTTTCATCATCCTTACTATTAAAACTCGATTAATGTGTATATATATATATCTCTGTAACGAATTGATTGAAGAAACTGCCGGTCATAGAAAGCTAATTTTTGGCATGTGGGAGTCTTTTGGATATGGCTCCAGTAAGTTCTGAGCTCAGAGTGAAATGTCGACTCATCATGGAATTATGACGTCATTGTCACATTTTTAAAAGTTAAGCAACACAATTATTCGAGTATAACTCAGCCATTATAGGAGATATGTGTAGCTTTGATGCGTGACTTTTCATCCTAAATCGGGATTTTCATTTGCTTTCGACTACATCCCCACGCTACCTCGATTTAGCAGGACGGAACGTTCATCAGTGAAATAGACGCTTTTCCAGTTGTCCTTGATATGACTTTTCATCATTGAAGTCTTTCCACACCTGTTTCATGTGTAATAAATGGTCCCATGGTGGGGATTTATAGTTTACCCCGAAAATTTGAGTAGCTCGATAGACGTGGAAGCAGAGGGAGCATTTGAAAACTTAGAAGCAAGATTGGCGTGAAGAGAGCGTATATACATCTTTGAGAAACAGTTTAGAGTTCTTATGATTGATTTTTTGTGTGAAAAACTAGTAACTCTAGGGCGTTCGCTGAATTTTTAGTGTTCCAATCTATTTTTATCCCGAATTAGTGATTTTATTCGGAAAAGGTCCTCATTGGCCTTCCAGGTCTTCGCGAAATATTTCCTACTGAAGTAGTCCCTGAATTAATTAACATTTTCATCGTCTTCCTTTGATCAAATTGAGTAATTCTAGAAGCTAATACGTTTAAAGTAGGCATTCATAAACGAGAAATATGAAACAAATCAGCTTTGACGAACTTGATTTTGAAATTGAGATTTTTCCAATAGCGAAGAGTTTTCAAAAGGCACTTCATAAAATGCAATTATAAAAACGACTTTCTGAAGTCAAAACTTGATTTGTGGATATAATAAGCAACAAGATTGGGTATATGATACATGAGAAACTGCATTATACTCAATTGGCAGATGCATTTTTGAATTAGCAAAAAGTACCAATACTTTTGAAACAAACTGTAACATATCTCAAATATGATGCAACTATCATCAAAAAATGATGACTCATCATTACACATCAAAAATTTTAAAATTGACAAATTTGGTGGTTTTTCAGTGATATCGATTTTAACCCTAAGATAGACATATTAATAGATGCTATCTCCCTTATAATTAACCAATGCGACATCAGGCGACCGAAGGGAGCCTCCGGCGGACACTTTGTGTCCGCCAGCCGCGCAGCGCAAGCAAGCGAAGCGCGCTTGTAAAATATAATATCATAAAGGTACCCCAGTTTGCCTCCACTTTTATTAATCAGTAGCTACCCAGGGATCCCGCAAAAGCGCTGGATACCATGTGAGTATAGTCTGGCACAGCGGAACTAATTTGAGCAATAACTGATCCAGAATATAATCACTTGTCATCCAGTGTTTTTGTGGGATCTCTGGGTGGGAACTGCTTGAAAAGGTGGAGGCAAACTAGGGTATCTTTATGATATTTTTTACTGATGATAGAATGATTGATAAGTCATTTCTCCAGATCATGAAATTTTTTACACATAAAGGTGTAATGCTAATGAACAATTCTTGTCAAGCAACCTTACCTCTAAATCTTCCCGTTTTCAAATTATGCCACATTTAACACTTCTCGAGTAGTGAAAAAATTGGATATTTTTCTAGGTAACAAATAGTACCCAGATCATGATCCAATAGTACCCAGATTATGATCCAATAGTACACAGATCATGATCCAATAGTACCCAGATCATGATCCAGTGTGGTACCTAGATCATGATCCAGTGTGGTACTTAGATCATGATCTAGTTTCATGATCTATAGCAGCGGATCTGAACCTGGGGTACAAGTACCCCCAGGGGGTACCTGGGGTGAATTCAAACTTGTCAAAAATGTTTACTAGAATCTTAGTACAATTATTAGCTATTGTTTGTTTAGTTTTTTTGGGATAATCGTAACAATAATTATCATTAATCCAGAACAATAGAAATCTATTTGTAGTCTAGGGGCGTTTTAACAGAAATTCTTGAAATTGTTCCTAAATATTTAATACAAGCGCGCTTCGCTTGCTTGTGCTGCACAGCTGGCAGACACTTTGTGTCCGCCAGAGGCGCCCTTTGGGTGCCTGGGGTCACTTTGATTAATTATAAGGGAGATAACATCTCTAAATATGTCTATCTTACTGTTATAATCGATATCGCTGAAAAAATCACCAAATTTGTCAATTTTTAAAATTTTGATGCGTAATGATGAGGTCATAACAGAGTGATAAGTAATCATTTTTGGATGATAGTTTTATCCTATGTGAAGAATATTAATATTATTATTCTATTAATGTTTCAGCCTTCTATAACCTAAAATGCTGAGATATAGCCGGAAAACTGAAATTTCTAATTTTAAAAAAGTTGACAATGACGTCATAATTCCATGATGAGTCGACTATTTCGTCTGAGCACAGAACTTAGTGGAGCGGTAGCCAAAAGACCCCCACATGCCAAAAATCAGCTTTAAATGGCAGGCAGTTTCTTCAATCAATTCGTTACAGATTTATATATAAACATACATTAATTAAGTTTAAAACCCTAATTTTACGTGGGGTCAAAGGTATAAATAGAAATGACCCCACTTTCATTTTCAATTTCAATTCACTTTACATTAACTTTCACTTTCAATTCAACATTTCTAGGCAAAGTAGGGTTTTAAATAGTAAGGATAATTATAATAAATTGTGAGTCAAGTGACCTCTCTAACTTTCTGAATTTTTTCTTAGTAACTGTTAAATTCTAAGAATTAGTCTAAGAATTTCCAAATTATTAGAATAATTATCAGAATTAAGAATAATTCTTAGAATTTATTCTGAGTTTAGAGAATACTACTTAATTATTTGTAGTTGGTGTTTCCCATGGGACATTTGTTTTTACTAAAATGTGTCCAAAATGCTTTTTTCATCATTTTTAGATCCGTATAGGGGTTCTAAACAATAATTCCAATTTTTACTCCAGCCCAAATATTTCGCCACTTTGAGCCACTTGTATCACCTGATGTCGCTCTAAAAACGACACATTTTAAATGCGAAATGTCCCACAGCTATAACTACTTAGTGCCAGATCAATGCTGAATTCATGCTCAGCACTAGATTTCCAGCAATTTGATATATATATTGATCATATTTGGAAACATTTTTGTTTGACCGTCTAAATGTTGTAGCAAAGAAATTGAAAAGAAAAAATTAATTGGGTTAAATAAATTCTTAGAATTTGACTTAAGAATTTTAGTGAATAAGGCCCCAGGACCAAATCCTGGATATAGAATTAATTAAATCGGATCATTAAACTCGATCACGGATTATGGCTAGTAAAAAGAAGTGCAGACAGTACAGTGCTGAATATATCAAATACGGCTTTGTGAAATCTCCGTGCAATGAGCAGCTTCCAATGTGCTTGCTCTGCGATCAAGTATTTTCTAACGAAGGAATGAAACCTTCAAGGATGATTGTTCATTTAAAATCATGGCATGGCGACAAGGCAGATAATGGTGTAGAATTCTTCAAAAACATGCGAGATAATCGCAAAACGATGGGCGGAATGTTTGGAAGAGTTAACAAACAAAACATGGATGACTTGGTTGTGTCATACAACAATTCGCTATTAATAGCAAAAACTGGAAAGCCACATACTATTGGTGAAAAACTCATTCTTCCCACAATTCAAGAAGCAGTGACTACTGTCATGCATGCAAATGGTCGTAGTGTAATACAGTCCATTCCTCTGAGCAATGATACGGTTGCAAAGCGAATAATGATGGCTACTGATGTAGAAAATTCACTATGTAGCATACTTAGAACGACGGGATTTTCACTTCAAATCGACGAATCTACTCTTCCAAGCAACGAAGCGCTACTTCTTGCATATGTCCGCTTCATTCAAGAGGGAAAGCTGGTTGAAGAAATGCTCTTTGCTAGACCGCTTGTAACAGATTCAAAAGGTGAATCAATTTTTAAAGTAGTGGAATCTTTTTTCCAAGAAAAAGAAATTCCTTTACGTAATATTATTGGGTGTGCGACGGATGGTGCACCTGCTATGGTTGGCCGACATCGTGGCTTTATTTCACATATGAAAAGCTTTGTTCCTGAACTTTTTGCTATTCACTGCTTAGTTCATCGAGAACATTTGGTCGCTAAGCAGCTTGCATGACTCATTAAATGTCGTCATTACTGTGGTCAACAAGATTAAATCCTCCGCGCTCAACGACAGGATATTTCGTCAACTTTGTCACGAAAATGACACCGAATTTGAACGTCTTCTTTTTCATACTGAAGTTAGATGACTCTCGAAAGCAAATTGTCGATTTTATTCTCTTTTTGATACTACTATTGTTGAATTTTTGGAGAAAGCGACCCCTCAACTGATTAAGGATGTTCAAAAAGCTAAATTTGATGTAGCTTACTTATCGGACATATATGACAAACTCAACGCGATGAACTTGCAACTTCAAGGCAATGTAGTTACTCTTATTAAGTGCAAGACAGTTATCTGTTCCTTTATTGGGAAACAACCTTGTTTAAACAAAACATTGGTAGAAGAGAATTCTACCAGTTTCGCCGCTTAGCAGAGCTTGCAGTATCAGATGACCACTTGCTCGCTTACTATGATCACCTTGATGCACTCAAAACGGACATGACTAAGCGATTCACAGATCTCTTAGAACTGAAAATACCAGATTGGATTATTGACCCATTTTGTGTGCAGGTTGAAACAGTTTCACTGAGTTTGCAAGAAGAGTTGATCGACCTGCAGAATGACTGCGAGGAGAAAGCGCGTTTTAAAATGATGAGTAGTGAACAATTCTGGCCAGCATTCTCCACAAACGTAGTCAATATGCAACATTATGGAAGATAGCCAAATTGCTAACTTTGGCATTCCCCACATCATATTTAGTGGAGAAAGGTTTCAGTGCTATATATAGTTCAACTGTTAACCAAACAGAAAAATAGGCTTAACATATCACAAGGTGGAGATTTGAAATTGCTGCTCACAAATATGGTACCAGATGTGATAAGTCTCATCCAGAATAATCATACAATGCACTCTTCGCACTGAGTAGCCTAAACTCTACACATTATTAGCATATTAAACTGATATACTAGAAAAATTATATTTTCATTAGTGTGGGCAGAGGGGGTGGTGGAAAGGGTAAATAATTACTTGGGGGACGGTGTAATAGAATTGTTTGGGAACCACTGGTTAACCGATTTGAGGCAGCGGTTACCTAAATATTAATTCCGACGATTAACCGGTTAACCGATATAATAATTATAATAATTGAGTTAATAATTGAAAATACTTCGCTGATTAAAAACAATAATTAGCATACACAATAACCTACACATTATGTTTGCTTTGCTTCATGTTACTAAAGATAAAATTAGTAAATAAATCGGTACTTTTCACAATTTTCATCATAGATTAATCAATGTGACTGAAGGAATTTCGTTCAAAATTGTCTCAGATTCTAGGCAATGGTGAAAATATCATGAAAAGTTAATGAGTCAGTTAACCGAAAAAGCATTTTTATAACCGTTAACCGACATTAGCGGCGGTTAATTGGCTAACCGGTTAACCAAATCCAGCCTTGTTGAAGATAATAATCTTGATAATTTCGCTTTATCGCAGCCATACTGGGAAACCTCGTAAAATTTGTCATTTCAAAACGTACCTCAGCTCAACTTACTGTATGAATAGAATCAATAGATAAAGTCTATGAGAAACCTGACTGAAAGTATTGTGTTCTTAATAACAGCAACCAATCAAAGACTATATAAGGCAATGCTATATGAAATCCTTATAACTCTTTGAGATGGCGGACACTATGGAACTTGCTTTCCGTGAGATGTTGAAACGAAAAAGCTCTGATACAAAATCATTGTTGATGACAAAAGACGAGTATTTTTTGTTGCTTGAAGAAATCAAAGTTGCATTTGCCACCGCAAATAAGTCTAACAGGCAGTACTATATCCTTGGCAGGTATGTGAACAATAATTATTGGTTCCACATTTAGAACCCGATTCATGGCTCTGGCATCGATTAGTTGACATATTATATATATTTTACAGGTACAAAATTCTTCAGTGTGGCGATGTTGAGAAGTTAATTCGAAAGCAAAGTGGAGGCTCCCAAGAACTTGTTTACTTTGTTCACATAGATGATATGTTTGACATCATTAAACGCGCCCATGTTGCATGCGGCCATCAAGATGACTAAAGCTTTGAACAAATATGCAAACATCACTCGTGACTCCATTGAGCTCTACAAATCTCTATGTGTTCAATGTCAACAGAAACCTAAGCGTGCCACTACCAAGGGTGTTGTTGTGAAGCCAATTCTGTCCAAAGACTACGGTTCCCGTGTTCAGATTGACCTCATTGACATGCAGTCTATGTGCAAAGGATCGTATCGCTGGATTATGGTTTATCAAGACCACTTAACAAAGTACTGTGTATTACGCCCTTTGACTTCCAAACGTGCTGCTGAGGTCGCATGGCAACTACTTGACATTTTTTTGTTACTTGGCCCCCTCAAATTCTCCAGAGTTACAACGGCAGTGAATTTACAGCTTCGGTCATCACTGAACTGAAGGTTATGTGGCCGGATCTACTTATGGTGCATGGTAAACCTCGCCATCCCGCAAGCCAGGGGTCGGTTGAGAGACTGAATTCTGACGTCAAAGACATGCTAATTGCCTGGTTAAGTGACAATAACTCCACAGATTGGCCAACTAAGCTTCGATTTGTTCAGTTTCAGAAGAACAATAGTTACCATTCTGGAATTAAACAATCCCCTTTCAAGGCCCTGTTTGGACGTGATGCACAAGTTGGACTGCTTTCAGCATCCCTTCCAAGTGAATTCTTAGAACGCCTTGTGTCCGAAGACGATCTGATGATTGCTTATCAGCAATTTGACCCCTCTCAAGTCTCTTCAGGTGAACGGACCCCAGTTTTACCAAATTTCCCTAAACAAGAAGACATGTCACCTGATCCCTCAGATGCTACTTTTCCCACATCTTCATCTGCTCATTCGTCTCAGGAAACCGCTATCCAAATACGGCATGACAACATTCAGCTCAACCGTAAGAGAGCAGCTGATGGATAGATAGCTCAGGCAGAACGCATGTTGAAACGGAGTCGTCTTGAGTAAGTTGCTGGAAACTCTGGAGACAATGTAGTTATTCCAATCCCTTTAGTGGATCGCAGTAGAGGTGATCCTCGAAACATCATGTGTGTAATTCTAGACAGAAATGAAAATGACATGTACCGTATAGCAGTCCGTGCAGGAATCCTGAAAGGATCTTACAGCCGAAATCAATTTGATTTGTGTCCCCATCCGCTGTACAGTGTGAACGATTTCTACACAGACAAAGAAATAGGCCTGCGACAAGCTGTTCAACAAGGGTCTTAAATGTAATAGTAAGTGTAAGGGTCTTATGTAATAGTAAGGGTCTTAAATGTAATAGTAAGGGTCTTAAATGTAATAGTAAGTGTCACGCCAGCATGACTTGCCCCAACAAGATCTGAATGGGAACGATATGTAAACGTTATAGACTCAACATAATGTTGTCATAAGCTGTTAATGCAATATATTGATATCAATAAATTCAATTCATGATTCAGTCAATCTGTCAAATAAATTAACCAATGATTCAGTCAATTTGTAAATTGCCTGAAAATTCTAGTCAATTTGTAAATTGCCTAAGTGAATCAGTCAATTTACAAATTGACTGATTTTCCACATTGACTGTAACATTATACATAACCCATAATGATTAAACATTCCCCACAATGTATATACACATTCTTGACAAATCTTTTAATTACATTAATAATTTGTTATTTATTGTCTTTTCTTTGTCCGATTCCTTTCTGACGCTTTCTAGTACATTTTCTGTCTTATTAGCTATCCTAAAACCGCAACAATAATGCCCAATACATGTTCTGCACCAGATTGTACAAGTAACCATCACCCAACTGAGAAAATACCTGTATTCACGATGCCACAGAAACCGGATGAATTAAGACATGCCTGGCTACGAGCCCTACACAGAGATTATAGACGATCTAAGAGTTGAGTACGTATGCTCCAAACACTTTAGAAAGGATGAAATCGAAACTACACACAGAGTGCCAAATGGAGACGGAAGTTATTGAGAAATACCACGTAGCCGTCCTAAGCTGAAAGATGGAACTGTACCGACTATACTACCAGGATGTCCTTCATACTATTCAGCTCCCCACTCCGACACAAAACGTAGCAGTCTCTCTTTAGATGACGAACTTCTCAATCAAGCTATTTCACTAAGTCGAAGAGAATAAGTTCAAGATTCAGAGTTTCCATGATCTACGAAGTAAGTTATCCTTTCTACAAGTATCAGTTTATAGTCAATTGTCCACATGATATCCCGACGAATATACACCAGTTTTATGCGTCCTCGTTTCGATACAGGTAGGATTGAAGTAATACGTGCATATCGGTAGAATTTGACTATAAAAGCATATCATAAAGGTTAATATTTTCCAGTTTCTCATGTAACTCTGTGATATTCGCCAACTTTAATCGGTTTTAAATGATTTTTCTACTCCATCATCAGTACACACTACCTCGGAAGATATTCCCACTAATTCTGATAATGCATCTCATATCACATATGCTGAAAGTCATATCCAACATGTTATTGATAATATGTACAAATTGATTCCTTGCCCTGAGATTTCTAGACTCCAATTTATTATGTGCCAACTTCAGGACAGTCTCACCCCGAAAAACAGGCGACGGTATAACGTACTGACGCATATTTTATATCTCAAAACACATCTTATTTCCTCAACATCATACAAGTATCATTATCTTCAGAGCATGTCTTGTTTATTATCTCTTAAATTAGTAACTTTATTGTATTTTTAGTAGTAGTTAGTAGTAGTAGTAGTAGTAGTAGTAGTAGTAGTAGTAGTAGTAGTATTTGTAGTAGTTGTAGTAGTAGTAGTATTTGTAGTAGTTGATCCTGCGGCTCCTTTACGGTTGCGCATTGACGATGCTTTATAATATTAGTATCAATGGGCGAAGTAGGCTGTCTACCTAACATTAACAGTTGTGGATAGACTTTTGTTGAAGCATTCTCTACATTGTTCGAGTAGAAGGTAATATCTGGCAGCAGTCCAAGCCAAGATCCCTTGTCAAGCTTTCTGTCAATCGTGAGGCATCTTGCAACTTGTTTTACCAAGCCGATACTTCTCTCTGCCTGCCCATCGGCCTGGGGTGCTATGGTGAGGAATACCGTTTTTCAATGCCTAATTCATTGCACAGTCGTCTCCGTCTCCGATCCGTCAATGTTCTTCACTTGGTCGCATAAGATGATTTCGGCACCCCGTGTCCCCGGAAAATCCATCCGTATTTAAATTCCTGAACAAGAGATTCCGCCCGCTGGTCCTTCAATGGTATAGCCTCGATGTAACGCGAAAATATGTCAACTATCAAGAGGAAGTACCGGTACTCCTTGTCTGACCATGGAAGTGTCGCTATGTCCATTGCGACAAATTCTCCTGGGCCAATATCATCTCGAAGAAAATCCGTTAATGGAACTTTGGGAGTACTTGATGCTTCTGCTCTCTGGCATATAAGCACTCATTACTCCAGATTTTCGTATCCCGTGTCATCCTGAAAAATAGTTCCTTTTCAACATTTGGAGTGTACATTCCTGTCCAAAATGGCCTGCGGCATGTACTTCCCAAAATAGCTTCCACTGTGCTCGTTTGGGTACCACAATACGACATCTAAAATATAACACTCCATCTACCACTCTGAGACACTCAACAATCTTCTTAAATTGGCCACCTATTTACTCTCCCTTCTCTAACTGTCTCACAGCATTTCATATGACCGCATCCTCTTTCGGTTGCATTTCGAGGGACTGAACCTCTTCTTTCTGCGACTCTAAGTAACAGACCTTCTCTTCAAAAACCTCCTCATCATTCACTTCATCATCTATCTCTAGATCAGGTACTCTGCTGATATTGTCTGGTAAATGGTTTCGACAACCCGGTCGATATACTATCTTGTAGGGAATCTCTTCCAGTTCGAGAAGCTACCGCGAGTAGGTGTGCCGGGGGTCCTTCTGTAAACCAACGGAGGGGGTTGTGGTCAGTGATAATTTCCAGTGCGATGCTGCTCGTAAATAAACGCTCCATTTCCTCACTATTTTCACAAACGCACACGTTTCCAGCTGGCCCACCACGTAATTGCGTTGACTGGAGCTCAGTGCCGACGAAAAAAAAGTCGATTGGACGGAGCTTTCCTGCTGCTTCATCACGTTGTGATAATACTCCGGCCACTCCTGTTGCACTTGCGTCCGTCCCCACTATGAAAGGTCTAGCCCAGTTAGGATATGATAACGTGATTGGGTTTTCCACTAAACTATTCCTTAGACAGTCGAATGCCTCCTCACAGTCTACTGACCATACCCATGGTGCGCCTAGTTTCGTAAGGCCATACAAGGGCAGCATTTGAGGCTAGGTTGGGGATGTAGGATCGGTAAAATTTAGACTACCCAGGAAGCGTTGCAATTCCTTCACCGACTGCCGTTTGGGAAAATTTAACAATTTTTCTTGAGCAGAGACTAGGGGCCTTCTACCCCCACGTGATACACGATACCCTAGGAAATCCACCTAACTCTGCACATGTTTGCACTCCTCAGCCTTGCCAAGAGCTTGCAGGTGCCCAGGAAAACTGAATATAATTCCATCATCAATGTAAGATTCAATGCCTTTGACTCCTTGGAATGTTGTGTCCATCAGGCGCTGAAAATTCGACTGTTGAATTAACCAATCCAAAAGGCATGACTAATATCTCATGTAACCCCCGCGGCGTATTGAATGCAGTTTTCTCAATGTCAGTTTCCGCGACAGGCATATACCAGTACGCGGAGGATATGTCGATAACTGAAAAGTACTGACTATCATGCAGCTCGTCTAGGATGATTGGATGTTTGGGATGCTATAGACGTCTTTCTTAGTGACATCATTAAGGCGTCTGTAATCAATAGCAAAACGCTGGCACCCGTCTTTCTTTGCGACTAAAACCACTTTGCTCGCCTAGGAGAACACGAGGGCGACATATGTTGTGAGCTAACATTTCATCCTGCTGTGTATTAATTTCTTCTTCCCATCGCGGAGGTAGTCTATGGGGTCTTACTTTAACAGGGGCCGCAGCCACGGTATCTATCATGTGTTTGCAGTTTCCGGTTCTTCCTGGTCGCTCCCTGAGGATGTCACTGAATTCTTCTAGGAGTGCAGTGAGCTGTCGTTGTTCTGCTTCGTTTAGTATTTGGTTCGACACACCAATCCGCGTTTCGGCTTCAGTTTTCAATGCTACTTGGGCTCTCAGTAACGGATCTCCTCCCGATACGGTAGACAATATCGGTAGCTTTGATTTTCCCAAGCCAACCATTCCTTCGTGTCACCCGTTCGAACTTCTGTAGAAAATTACGTCCCAAAAGGAGGGTAGGCTCGCACTCCTGTAAGACATATATCCGGTTACGTGTCGATTCCTCTCCTGGAGTATCTATTGAAACGTCAACATAATATCCCTTAACCGCCATTGGTGCATTACAAATCCCATACACTTGGCTTTTGACCTGAACTAAAGCATCTCCAAGTCCTAGCCTCTCTAACGTACTCATATCCATTACAGACGGTTTGGCTCCCGTATCCAGAATAGCGCAACCCAATGGTTTCCCACTCTTAGGTAGAATTGTTACTGATTTCTCATCGTCTGTAGTCTCACCGTTCGTAGTACCCTACTCGCTCTTTTGGGGTCTTGCCAATTGACTTTCTTACTTCGACATTGACCCGCGTCGTGTCCTTTGCGGCCGCAACTTCCACAGGACCTCTCTGGACAAAATCTCCAGGTGTGTCCGTTTCTTCCGCATGTGAAACACTCTTTACTTCGTCCTTGCGCTGTACCTCTTATCCCTGCTTCCCAGCTAGATTTTCGCACCTTTTCTACTCGAATACTGTGTACAGTTTCGTTTGTCTCACCATTTTCGGAGCTTCCACTACTAAGTTCTACTTCGATCAAGCTTGTGCTTGATCCGTTTAGCCGAGGTTTTCACTGCTATTCGCGCTCCATAGTCTAGGGGCAGCCCCTTCTGTTTTAATCTGTCCTGAATTAGCCTTATAAATTAATTGGCTGCCTTGTCTGTAATCGCTTCCTCGCCCTTCCCGTTTATCCACGCCCTTGCGGCTGGGCGAACCTCTTAGGGCAACTGTGTTACGACCGTCACACACAGATGTTTGGTTGTATGTCGTGAATGCTTAGCCTCTATCCATAATCTCGTAAAGAAATCATCAATTCGCTCACCCACACACCATACCATATTCCTGCAGCGTAACGCAGCGCTATACATGTCGATTTCAGAGTCGAGGTTGATCCAAAGCAATTCAAACGCCGCATTCAAGGTTTTGTTTTTAAGCGCAAACTTAGAATGCTTTTTTTCAATTGCTCACTTAATGTGCGGTTTGGTAACTAAGCAACGATCAGTTCAGAAAAAGCAAAATTTTAGATGTGTGTTCACAAACGTTACTTTGGAGTACAAAATCGACTTTATAAGTAGGCGGTGAATACCACTCCAGCATCGATTTCTCAATATTGTAATTATCGGACGCGGCAAGGTGTGTGAACTTCATTTGTTCGGTGGCTATCCTGCTGCTGCAATGAAAATCTCGTTTGGCTACAGGAACATGGTCATAATTTACACAATCTAGGGAGTAGTTACTTACATCCAGAAACAGAACAGTGAATATCATGTAAATAGAAGGTAAACGGTGATCAATAAATCAAAATAAATAAAATTTTAAGTTAAAAGGTGTAGAAAACAGTGCTTTAGTGGGATAAGGTAGGATAGTTATTTAAAACAAACATTTAACAAAAGATTAATTGAAAATTGTGGAGCTATACTTATCACATGCAAAATTCATACTAATAGTTGTGGCTTACTAATAACAAGCGCGCTTCGCTTGCTTGCGCTGCGCGACTGGCAGAAATTTTCTCTCCACATGAGGCGTTCTTTGGGCTCTAGGTTCACATTAATTAATTTTAGGGTGATAACATATATAAATACTTCTACAAGGTGACAAATATTTTAAGTTTCAAGCTTCAGTAGGTATAAATTTTATACTCAAACGAGCTTAGTATTATGGTCTTTAGAGATCGTAATTCGAACATTTCAATGATTTTAAAAGATTTTCGATTCTGAGACTTAGAAATGTGTTTTGCGTGGCAAATTTTGAGAAGAAATAATGTGTCCTGGCAAACAGCGAAAATCGCGGATGCAGATTGTTTTCGAATTACCTTTTCAGAATCTTTCGAATTCTTAGAAAAAATAGCCCACACATTTTCATCTGACACTAAGTTATAGATATACAGTGGAATTCGCTATTAGCAACTGGAATTTTTCTCATAAAATGGTTGCTAATACGCGAAGTTGCTAATAAGGGAACAGATTTAACACAAAATCTTCACCTGGGACTTGAAGATTGGTTGCTAATAGAGCAATATTACTAATAAGGGAGTTGCTAATAAGTGAATTCCACTGTAAGATGTTTAGATCAGTATATTTTGAGGACCAATTGGATCAGACTTTTTAGTAATGTGAAAAAAGCAAAATTGGGGAATTTTTGCAGAATGTATCTAATTTAAACAGCGGTAGAATCACCTTTTCGCATTTATGATGATGAATAAGTGGGTTTGTTAAATATTTCTATGGTGAATGGAGGGTATTTTTACAGAAACAGAAGGCCCTCATTCGTGATTTTAGCTGCGCGCCAGGAAACATTTTTTATTCACCAACGTCACGATGCAAAGCTCAGGTCTATGTCTCAGACTCGAAAAATCTTTTTAAATCATTGAAAATATTTGAATTACAACCTCTAAAGACTATAATAACTAAAATTGTTTGAGTATAAGAAATTGTATACCTAACGAAGCTTGTAACAGAACTTATATCAGTATTTATTATAATCGGAATCACTTATAAAATCACAAAAAAATGTCAATTTTCACTTTTTGATGCTTAATGATGAGGTCAGAACAGAGCGATGAGTCATCATTTTTTGGTGATACTTAGGTCATCAAAAGTACTAATCACTATTCATTTTTGACAGCTAGTGTATATCTAATGCACCTATTGATATAATCCAGATAGCATTATCCATTCTCTCCTAATATCTAAAAGAATTTTTAAGATAGCATAAGTATTTTTTTATAATCATCATTTCAATCTTGTCAGTTTTGGCTACATATACATTGATAACTTCAAAATCGTCAATTATTGAGCAAGAGCAAAGAGCGTATATTAAGTTTCGTTCACTGCTAAAAGATTCGAACATGAACATCCACAATGATATCGTGGAAGTTTGTGGAGATCAAGCACTTGCTTATTCCACGGTTAGAAGATGGGCTCAACTATTCAGAGAGGGAAGAGACAGCATTCATAATGAGCCTCGGACTGGTAAGCCTAAATCTGCAACTTGTAAACCCTCAATTGAGCTAGTTGGTGAATTTCTTCGAAATGACCCTTGCTGCTCTATTGAAGTGATTTCTAAGTATATACGGATATCTCAACTGGAAGTATTTCCCGAATTCTGAAGGAAGATCTCGGAGGAAGGAAAGTTTGCCCTCGGTGGGTGCCGTATTTGCTGTCAGAGCCCCAGATGAAACATAGGGTGGAATGATGTGAAAATCTTCTTCTACAGTACGAAAAATTGCTACTTTATGAGAGGGTAACCATTGATGAAACTTGGATTTACTATTCACAACCTAAATCCAAGGAAAAGTGTTGGCTGCAACCGGGTGAACCTCGACTTAGAAAACCGCGTCCAGAGTTTCGTGCCAAGAAGGTAATGAACGAAATTGCATTTGACGCCTACGGCCCAGTTGCTCAAGTTTGCGTTCCGAAGGGCCAGAATGTTACTGGACTTTTATTGCACTCGTGCTAGCAGAGGTCAGTAAACACTATATATATATAAACATTCATCGAGTTTTACTAGAATTGATACTTATCCACTAATTCATTCCTAATCCAAAATTTTGATATTGATATCAAACCTTATATTTTGTAGGCAATGGTCTATGCTATGATTAAGAAGTTTCTTGAACTGTCATTTCTCTCCTGGGGCTGCCATTTCTTCCAGATGATCTCCCTCCGAAAGATTTTGTGTAGCACTGACTTACTCACTGCATCTGGGTCCGTTGTCCTACAAGAAAGGAACTACACAGTAACATCTGCACTTGTACAGTCATACGATAAATAAGAATTAATCTCACTAAACGCTGATATTACTTGATAGAATTGTGAGAAATATAGATGCGATAATCAAAGTTGAGGTGAGAATGCGAATTTGCTTTGGATTCCGATGCCTGCTACCACCCCAGAGGCATCATGATAGAAGTCGTATAGTTTGTAAACAGGAATAAAAAGAACTGCCCCGAAGGAATTCCACATACGTAGGTAATAATTTATTTTTGTGGCTATCTCCACAATTGCATTTGAAAATCATTTTGTAAAGCCATGGCCTTGCCCGTGGAAAGGGGGTACTTGGGTTAGAACCGGGGAGCCCGGAGGCAGTGGGGGCCAGAAGCAGAGGGGCCAGAAATTGAGATGACGCAGAAATATATTTTTCCCTGCACAAAATCAAATTTATTGTATCACAAAGAAGACTTAGTCTGTGAACACAAGCACTACTATTAGTTATTTGTTATGAATTAACATCTTACTATTAATAAATATATTTCACTTGAATCCCTGTATTCATTTCACACTTACACCTCAAGGTATTAACTAAAAATTATTTCAAGTAAAAAATATTTCTATATGTTAGTAATGCGCATGCCAGTCTGCATTTACTTGAACACCAAATTAATATGCTAGTATATAAGTGGAAGAAACAAATATTTGGCTATACTCTACAGCCACAAATCAGGTTCACAGAAGCTCGAAGAGGTTACCTTTAGAGAACCTCTATCTGATGTAAAAGAAATATATACGATTTATAGGATCATTAAACTTACTAGAGCGAAACTTCAATGCATAAAATATAGAGCTAAAAATTTTCAGGGAAAATAATTAGTAGGCTCGGGTTCCAACCTAGCCAGAGGGCCCAAAAAATCTCTTCACGGCACTGCCATGGTATCTATTGAAATCACATGATTCTCTTGAATCTACACATATGGGGAAGCCTCTCAACTCACAATCTCCTAGTTTATCACACGATTTCGGGTAAAATGTCTCTATTTCACGATAGACCTCCAAATCTCACCGAGCTTAGATTCACTTTCAAAAATCCTAAAGTCAGGGACGTCTTTAATTATTTGCGTTGGAGAAGGGAGTTACTAATGGCCTGGTCATGTCCCAAACACATTTTTAAAATGATTCCCACTGAAACGTTGTTTCTTGAATTCTGAAAGTACTTCGAGGCAATTAATGGTTCTTGTTTAAATGAGATTCACAAATATCTAATTTTCAATTAATTAAACCCAGCTTATGCATGGTTCTGGGGCCGTATTCACTAAGAACTTAAGATCGAACTTTAGATCGATCTTAGTGCTTAAGTCTTACTTAATTCTATCGAACATTGAATCTACCTTGATTGATATTAGATTTCAAAAAATTTAAATATCTTTTACATTTCTCTTATTGTGTGTAACGTCGCAAAATATATCACATGCTATAATTCGTGGCGATTCCTTTTAGGTTTGTATGAATGAAAAAAATACATTCTTTGATTATATAATCTTACACTCATTGTTGAAACAAAACTTCCTGCTGTAATGGAGGTAAGTCTGCAGCCTTCAAGAATTCGACCGAATCAATCTCATCAACAGTTCGCCAGTTCGCTCTTCCGACTTTCTTTGCTGCCTTATATGTTGTCGGGATTCCAATTTCTGGAGACTCTAAAATTGGAGTATCTTCAAAATTATCGGGACCTACAGCTGATGCTGTTGATGCTATTGGTATTTCATTCTTCTCAGCTGGTGTTTGAAAAAGATCAGCAGCACCTGAAATTCCGCTAAAAACGGGTGTTTTGAAACATCTCTGTTACCCGATCTGCAGAGTCAGAAATACTTATATCTGCTGATATAATTTGCATGTCCTCGTTTTCTACCTGTCCAACAGTGTTTGTACCCCCTCCAGTCCTTCTGGCTTCCTTAAAGCTTGCATCAACTTTGGACTTTGCGTTTTGCTTTAGGTTGGTCCATTTCTTCCTAAAATCTTCTACAGCTCTGCCATTGCCATGTACTGAGTTGAGTTTGACTGCAATGTCTCTCAAGATTTGTTTCCTTCTTTTATTTGTCAGCAGAATTTTTGAGCCTCTCAAAATCTCACCTGGTAATTCAATTTCATTAATGAGACTGCGCTCTTCTTCTCTGGTCTAATTTGTTTCGCGGGATTGTCCATTTGCTTTGGTATTGTTAATGCAAGTACTCAGCAGGAATTTATATATGTACACGGGAGGACACAGACTTAGCATAATCACTAATGACATCAATTATTTTCGTAACACCAAATGACTCAGAAAATTTAACGTCGATTTCAATTTATTGTATTTCTCGTATTCAGTGTTTATATTTTGTTTCAGAAAGGTTTTCATTTTACAATATACAAAGATACTTGTTGTTACATGTTTTTGTTTGATATAATATTATGAATGCATGAGATACTATGAATGCATGAGATGCTCTTTCATAGCTCTTCCTTTGATATTGACTGGTGTGAATAGTTATAGATTGCATGCATAAAACTTGAATTTTCATAATAGAATTCAATCGATTCAAAACAAAGATTTACCACAGATATTGTAAGAGACTTACTAAGCATTCCAGGCGGTACAACTACATAGATACCAGAAGCTATGTCTTACAGGAGTGGGTTAATCAATCTTCTTTGCTCCTAATTTTTGGCATTATTTGCCTCAATTTTGCACAAAAAGAAGAAATGTAGTTTATTTCTACTAGATCAATAATAAATGACAACCTGCCATTACTAATATTATACTTGTTTAGTATTTTATTAGTGATAATCTAATCATATTAGTAATAATCTAATCATATATTATAATAATCTAATCATATTAACCTTAATGTTATTTTAAAGTCCAATCTTAAGTTCGAGATGCAAACAACTCAAAGGGCACTCATCCGACCACAAAACCTTTTTTCAATCATCAACAGTCCAATGCTGATGGGTTAGGGCGAAAGAAAGTCGTTTTTCTCTGATCTTCGGTAATCCGTGGGCTTTTTGGACGTTTGTACTACCTCGCAGCGATAAAGTCCTTCAAATTCCTATAAACAGTAGTTGGCGAAATAGTGTAGCCTTTTCCTCGTGGTTTCTCCGTGATTTTCTCGTTGACTGGAGTCGTTTGCCCGAGATTTAGCAATAACAATTTTGCTCACACGGTCTAAAATCGGCGGACGTCTAGACCGCCCCTTGATTTCCAGTGAAACTCCCGAATTATTAGATTGTCACCATCTTCGAACTGAACGATATCCAATATTAAGCTTCTTAGCTACCTCTTCTTTAGGTACTCCTGATTATATTATCCCGATAGCCTTAGAACGCATGGCTAACCCGTAGTCAGATACATTCATTTTGAAAGAATTTGCAAAAAGTGCAAATTATGAAAAAAACTTAGTATGTACTCATTTCTGTGTGCAAAATTCATTTACGTAATATATGAATTGACATGCAAGATCAACTCGGTTAGTACGCACATACGGATAGTAGGTACTTTTTCCGCTTCCTGGAGGGGTACGTCTTTTCTGAGTTCTATGAAGTATTTCTTGAAGCAATTCCTTTGATTACAAACCGTATTATCCTTACTATTAAAACTCGATTAATGTTTGTGTGTAAACTATATATACTATATATAGTATAGTTACGAATTGATTGAAGAAACTGTAGGGCGTAGAAGGTTGATTTTTGGCATGTGGGATTCTTTTGGCTATGGCTCCAGTAAGTTCTGGGCTCAGAGCAAAATGTCGAATCATCATGGAATTATGACGTCATCGTCACATTTTTATAAGTTAAGCAATTCAGTTATTCGAGCATAACTCAGCCATTAAAGGAGATAGAAGGCTGAAATTTTAATAGAATATGTATATTAAGGACACCGCTCTCGAAAAAACATATGATTTGGCTTACAGCATACGATGAAAGTAGAGCTATAAGAGATGTTAAGCGTGGGCAGCTATCTCCGTCTAGAAATACTCGCACATTCCAAACCGTTTTTGATTCTCATTTCTATTTTTCGAGATAGTGTTTCAAAGTCTGTTTTTTTCGTTTTTCGCTAGCACATCTTAATGGTAGAAATCCGGCCACCCAAGGAATTGTTTAGGAAATACCAAGCAATCAAATGCTTCCAAATTCGAATCATAGATAGTCTACCATATTTGCCACTTCATAGGACCAAAAGGAAATTAAAATGACAAAAATTGTAAATTTTGTCAGCGTCCGAATAAAAGGGCAAAAAAAGGGCAAAAAATGTATGTTTTTTTGGGGAATCAGGAATAAAATCACAAAGTTATAAGATATACTCCAAGTAAATTGGTCCTAAGTTCATCGCCTAATGATATGGAACAACTCTTGAAATTTTCAAATCTCTATCTCAAACTAATTTTGACTTAAAAAGACAGTCAAATTTGAAATTTTGAAGTCCCGAGATATAGAGATTTTAAGTTTAGATGTGAAGAAGAATGTAAAATGAGTTATTAATAATGAACAAAAGCATTCACAGACATGTATTCGCATTTATACTGCTGATTTAGGTATATTCGAACCAAATATTTACAAAAAATAGCAAAAGTACCCTAAATCCACAAATTTTCTTGAGGCCCCTAACCTCGAATATTTTGAGATAATTGTTGATAATAATTCATATTCCTGGTACAACAAAGTATAATCCATCAATTTAGAATGAATAAAGAGCTTCCAAAAAGTATACTAGGAAGGTAGAGCGAAAGTCTACGACTTTTATTTTCGAAGTTAGGATTTCTTGACACAATATTAACGACAATTGTATTCATTATTTAGCATAATTGCCACATTTGGATACATATTTATTGATTAGATTCGCCATTTTCTAATATAATCAAAGTTCTACGTATAATTTATATTACAATTAAATCAATGATAAGTCTAGAATTATTAATTTTGTGACAAATGAATGTTTGAGGGACCTATAGATTTTCGCATTTATCCTTGTATTTAAGAATATAATAGCATATTTATCTTCAATAGTAGTGCTTTTTGGACTTTGAAATCATATATTGGAGTCATTTTCATATAAAAAACAAATATTAGGAATTATAAAGATGCACCCCACGCCAGAAAAACAAATCAACCTCAATCATTGCCTCTAATACAAAACAACTGGTACTTATTCGTACAAATGATGAGTTCATATCTATATATTGATCTAGGTAAAATAGCCGCTGTTTGGACTTTGAAACCATATATTGGTGTCGTTTCCATATAAAAACCAAATATTATGATTCATAAGGATTGACCCCACAACAGAAAAACAAAACAAACTCAATCGATGCCTCTAATATCGAACAACTGATACTTATTCGTACAAATGAGGAGTTCATATCTATATATTGATCCAGGTAAAATAGCCGCTGTGTTTGGACTTTGTAACGATATATTGGAGTCGATTTCCTCAAAAAAATAATAGTATATATTGATCAACGTGAATAGCCGCTTTTTAGTCTTTGAAACCATATATTGGTGTCGTTTCCGGATAAAAACCAAATATTAGGATTAGATTTATCAGGATGAAACCCACCCCTTGGAAAACAAAACTGACCTCAATTGGTCCCTCGAATACCGAACAACTGATACTTATTCGTACAAATGATGAGTTCATATCTATATATTGATCAAGGTAAAATAGCCGCTGTTTGGACTTTGAAACCATATATTAGTGTCGTTTCCCTATAAAACCAAATTTTAGGATTTATAAGGATGCCCCCCACGCCAGATAAACAAATCAAAGTCAATAGGTAACACTAACACCGACCAACTAATACTTATTCGTACAAATGATGAGTTCATATCTATATATTGATCCAGGTATAATAGCCGCTTTGGGACTTTGAAACCATATAGTGGTGTCGTTTTCGTTTAAAACCAAATATTAGGATTTATGAGGATGCAACCCACCACAGAAAAACAAATCGACCTCAATCGGTTGCACTAAAACAGAACAACTGGTACTTATTCGTACAAATGAGTTCATATCGATACATTGATCCTGGTAAATATCAGCTTTTTGAACTTTGAAAGCATATATTGGAGTCGTTTTTCTTTAAATCCAAATATTAGGATTTATGAGGATGCAACCCACCCTAGAAAAACAAATCGACCTCAATCGGTACCTCTAATACCGAACAACTGGTATAATTTGTACAAATGATGAGTTCATATCTATCATTTGATCCAGGTAAAATAGCCGCTTTTTGGACTTTAAACCATATATTGGAGTCGTTTTTCTTTAAATCCAAATATTAGGATTTATGAGGATGCACCCCACGCCAAAAAAACAAAACAATCTCAATCATTGCCTCTAATACCGAACAACTTGTACTTATTCGTACAAATGATGAGTTCATATCTATATATTGATCCAGGTAAAATAGCCGCTTTTTGGACTTTGAAACCATATATTGGAGTCGTTTCACTCAAAAACCAAATATTTGGATTTATGAGGATGTTCCCCACCCAAAACAACAAAGTCAATCTCAATCGGTGCCTCTAATACCGAACAACAAGTACTTATTCGTACGAATGATGAGTTCATATCTATATATTGATCAAGGTAAATAGCCGCTTTTTGGACTTTGAAACCATATATTGGTGTCGTTTCCTTTAAAACCAGATATTACGATTTATAAGGATGCACCCCACCCCAGAAAAACAAAATTAACCTCAATCGGTGCCTTCAAAGTTGGCCTTTCCTATGGGCATTTTGTTTTTTATCAAAAATTTGCCAAAAGTCCTTTTTAATCATTTTAGGATAACTAAAGAACATAATGAATTGACAGAAATTTGATAATACAAATAAAAAGAGAATTAAGAAAAAAATAGTGTCAAAATTACAAAAATAAAATTCCTCGGGTGTTTTGGTGTGAATTTTTAACAATTTTCAAAATTTCAAAAATCTGTCTGTTCATTAGTTAGATCATCGAATTATGAATGAATTTGAAAAGTTTCTAATGGATTGTAAGCATATTGTTTCCGGTTTCTTACTTAAAAATTTTTTATCTCTTTAATTATCCTTACTATTAAAACTCGATTAATATTTGTATATATATATATATATATATATATATATATCTGTTACGAATTGATTGAAGAAACTGCCAGGCGCAGAAAGCTGATTTTTGGCATGTGGGAATATTTTGGCTATGGCTCCAGTAAGTTCTGAGCTCAGACGAAAATGTCGACTCATCATGGAATTATGACGTCATTGTCACATTTTAAAAAGTTAAGCAACACAGTCATTCGGGCATAACTCAGCCATTATAGGAGATAGAAGGCTGAAATTTTAATAGAATCTGTATACTAACATATCTCACATATGATGCAACTATCATCAAAAAATGATGACTCATCACTTTGTTATGACGTCATCATTACTCATCAAAAATTTTTAAATTCACAAATTTGGTGATTTTTCGAGTGATATCGATTAGCACAGTATGACAGACATATTTAGAGATGTTATCTCCCTTATAATTAACCAATGTGACTCCAGGCGACCGAAGGGAGCCTCCGGCGGACACAAAGTGTCCGCCAGCCGCGCAGCGCAAGCAAGCGCAAAGCGCGCTTGTTACAATTATTAATGCAGTTTTGCAGATAACTCTGCGATTCAAATCTGCACTGAAAAAATCAAAAGAATCGGTTGAAAAAGTCAAAAGTTAGATGTTATAGGAAAGGCCAAACGTAATACCGAACAACTGGTTCTTTTTCGTACAAATGATGAGTTGATATCTATATATTGATCGAGGGAAAATAGCCGCTTTTGGATTTTGAAACCATATAATGGTGTCGTTTCCCATTAAAAACCAAATCTTAGGATTTATGAGCATGCACCCCAACCCAAAAAAACAAAATCGACCTCAATCGATCCATTTAATACCGAACAACTGAATCTTTTTCGTACAAATGATGAGTTCATATCTATATATTGATCGAGGTAAAAAGCCGCTTTTGGGCTTTGAAATCATATATTAGAGTCGTTTCCCTCTAAAAACCAAATATTGGGGTTCATGAGGATGCACCCCACACCAGAAAAACAATATATTTAAAACGTTGCCTCTAATACCGAGCAACTGGTACTTATTGGTACAAATGATGAGTTCATTTCTATATATTGATTTTGGTGAAATAGCCGCTTTTTAGACTTTGAAATCATATATTGTAGTCGTTTCGCTCTAAAAACAAAATATTAGGATATATAAGGATGCACCCCACCCCAGAAAAAGAAAATCGATCTCAATCGGTAGTTTTAAAACAGAAAAACTGGTACTTATTCGTACAAATGATGAGTTCATAATTAGTTAATGATCAAGGTAAATAGCCGCTTTTTGGAATTTGAAACAAAATATTGGAGTCGTTTTGGTATAAAAACTAAATATTAGGATTTGTAAGGATGCAACCCAACCCATAAAGAACAGAATCGACCTCAATCGGTGCCTCTAATACCGAACAACTGGTACTTATTCGTACAAATGATGAGTTCATTTCTATATATTGATTTTGGTGAAATAGCCGCTTTTTAGACTTTGAAATCATATATTGTAGTCGTTTCGCTCTATAAACAAAATATTAGGATATATAAGGATGCACCCCACCCCAGAAAAACAAAATCGATCTCAATCGGTAGTTTTAACACAGAAAAACTGGTACTTATTCATACAAATGATGAGTTCATAATTAGTTAATGATCAAGGTAAATAGCCGCTTTTTGGAATTTGAAACAAAACATTGGAGTCGTTTTCTCATAAATTCCAAATATTAGGGTTTAGAAGAATGTAACTCAACACAGAAAAAAAAATCGACCTCAATCGGTGCCTCTAATACAAAACAACTGGTACTTATTCGTACAAATGATGAGTTCATCCTTACTATTAAAACTTGATTAATATTTGTATATAATATATATATATCTGTTACGAATTGATTGAAGAAACTGCCGGGCGCAGAAGGCTGATTTTTGGAATGTGGGAGTCGTTTGGCTATGGCTCCAGTAAGTTCTGAGTTCAGAGCAAAATGTCGACTCATCATGGAATTATGACGTCATTGTCACATTGTTAAAAGTTAAGCAACACAGTTAGTTATTCGGGCATAACTCAGCCATTATTGGAGATAGAAGGCTGAAATTTTAATAGAATCTGTATACTAACATATCTCACATATCATGCGACTTTTAAAAAAATGATGACTCATCACTTTGTTATGACGTCATCATTACGCATCAAAAATTTTAAAATTGACAAATTTGGTGATTTTTCGAGTCAAATCGATTTTATTACTACGATGGTAATATTTAGAGATTTTATCTCCCTTATAATTAACCAATGTGAACACAGGCGACCAAAGAGAGCCTCTGTAGGACACAAAGTGTCCGCCAGCCGCGCAGCGCAAGCAAGCGAAGCGCGATTGTATCTATATATTGATCCAGGTAAAATAGCCGCATTTTGGACTTTAAAAACCATATATTGGAGTCGTTTTCATAAAAAAACAAATAGTAGGTTTATAGGAGGATGCAACTCACCACATAAAAAAAAATCGACCTCAATCGGTGCCTCTAACACCGATCCACTAGTACTTATTCGTACAAATGATGAGTTCATATCTATATATTGATCAACGTAAATAGCCGCTTTTTAGACTTTGAAACCATATATTGGTGTCGTTTCTATATAAAGACCAAATATTATGATTAATAAGGATGCAACCCACAACAGAAAAACAAAACAAACTCAATCGATGCCTCTAATACAGAACAACTGGTACTTATTCGTACAAATGATGAGTTCATATCTATAAATTGATCCACGAAAAATAGCCGCTTTTTGGGCTTTGAAACCATATATTGGTGTCTTTTCCATATAAAACAAAATATTAGGATTTATAAGGATGCCCCACTCGCAAGAAAAACAAATCAACCTCAATGGGTGCCACTAACACCGAACAACTGATACTTATTCCTACAAATGATGAGTTCATATCTATATATTGATCCAGGTAAATAGCCGCTTTTTGGACTTTGAAACCATATATTGGTGTCGTTTTCCTAAAAAACCAAATAGTAGGTTTTTAGGAGGATGCAACTCACCACAGAATAACAAATCAACACCAATCGGTGCGTCTAATACAGAACAACTGGTACTTATTCGTACAAATGATGAGTTCATATCTATATATTGATCAACGTAAATAGCCGCTTTTTGGACTTTGAAACCATATATTGCTGTCCTTTCCATATAAAAGCAAATATTAGGATTAATCAGGATGAAACCCACCCCAGAAGAACAGAATTGACCTCAATCGGTGCCTCTAATACAGAACAACTGGTACTTATTCGTACAAATGATGAGTTCATATCTATATATTGATGCAGGTAAAATAGCCGCTGTTTGGACTTTGTCACCATAGATTGGAGTCGATTTTCTAAAAAAACAAATACTAGGTTTTTATGAGGATGCAACTCACCACAGTAAAAAATCGATTTCAATCGGTGCCTCAAATAAAGAACAACTGGTACTTATTCGTACAAATTATGAGTTCATATCTACAAGCACGCATCGCGGCTGGCGGACACTTTGTGTCCGCCGGAGGCTCCCTTCGGTCGCCTGGAGTAACATTGGTTAATTATAAGGGAGATAACATCTCTAAATATGTCTGTTCTACTGTCCTAATCGATATCACTCGAAAAATCACCAAATTTGTCAATTTTTAAAATTTTGATGAGTAATGATGACGTCATAGCAAAGTGATGAGTCATCATTTTTTGATGATAGTTGCATCATATGTGAGACGTGTTAGTATACAGATTCTATTAAAATTTCAGCCTTCTATCTCCTATAATGGCTGAGTTATGCCCGAATAACTGTGTTGCTTAACTTTTAAAAATGTGACAATGACGTCATAATTCCATGATGAGTCGACATTTTGC
>OY725491.1:2626736-2685907 GCA_963281255.1 Aphrocallistes beatrix | reverse complement strand
TAATACGAACACGGATAATACGAACACGGTTAATACGAACACGGATAATACGAACACGGTTGATACGAACACGGTTAATACGAACACGGATAATACGAACACGGATTGAACATTCATTGAGAGGTTTGATGTTTAGAGTCTGTTGTTATCCACCCACAATATCTGTTTGTATTTATTACATACTGTGCGTACATACGTACAGTACAATCTCGAGGTTCTACTGTGCGTAGTAGTCAGCAGGTTTTCCGTGGGAATGGGAATCTGTGGGTTTTCCCATGGGTATTCCCATATGGGTTGGGAATGGGAATGACTTTAAGCCTATGGGTATTCCCACACGTGGGTTCTGTGGGTTTCTGTGGGTTTTCTTGGGGCATGCCTAATTTTCGGGACGTGACGGAACCATCAGGTACCTAATTTCAGGGACGGGACGAGTCAAAATGCCTAATCTCCGGGACGGGACAGAAAAGTACCTAATTTCCGTGACGGGACGGGTTAAGATACCAAATTCCTTTTACTGATATCATTTAGCACGTACGTACAACTATATTATGGCCACAAAGTGCTTCCCTCTGACCCTTTCGAAGAAAATGGAGATTATTATCGCTGTAGAAAAGAATGAAAAATCGAAGACGTTGACTAAGACGAGGATTGCTGAGAATTTTCAAATCCCCAAGACTACCCTCTCAACTATTCTGCGGAATAAGTCCAAAATTACTGAAGCCTTTGAACAGTCTCAGTTTGATCCTGATAGAAAAAGGTTACGCACAGCTATGTACGAGGACCTCGAAGAGGTATTGTTAAAATGGATTGGACAGGCAAGGAGCCTCAATATGCCGCTTGGAGGTCCAATTATCCTAGAAAAAGCTAACAATTTCGCTCAAAGATTAGGCTACAGTACTTTTAAGTGTAGTACTGGGTGGCTTGAAAGGTTTAAAGTTAGATACAATATAACTTTTAAGAAGATTTGTGGAGAATCTGGAAAAGTAACAAGTGAGATGACAGCAGAATGGACTTCAACGATTCTCCCAAGCTTGCTTTCGCAATTTTCCCCTGATGATGTGTACAATGGAGACGAGACCGGTTTATTCTACCTATCTTCACTTCGTGGCTTACCAAGTTGGACAAGAGATTTATGCAGGAAGGAAGAAAAGTTGCGATGATAGTTGATAACTGTCCATCCCATCCTAATATTCAATCACAACTCAACGCTACGAAATTAGTATCTTTGCCTCCTAATACGACATCTAAACTCCAACCATGTGACCAGGGCATTATTCAAAATTTGAAGGTTCACTACAGGCATATGCTGCTGCAAAAAATGGTCTTCGCAGTCGATAACAAGGAACAATTTAAATATTGTATGACTTGGTGTGTGCCTACGAGCACTTTGAATATGGTACGTAGTATGTACGTAGATAGATACTAGACATATTTCTCAATGAAAATACAGTCGAATCTCGTTAATACAACATGGATAATGAGTTCTCTATTTAACAAGTACAATTTCATACTCTCACGTAGTTATCACTATGTATATTAAGTATTTTGGACAAATGTGGCTATGTACGTACGTACTTCGGTTAATACGTACTCCGGATAAGGAGTACAAATCTCCACGGTCCCATGATGTACGTGTTAACGAGAGTCGACTGTAGTAGGTTTTTAGGATGATGCAACTCACCACAGAAAAAAAAATCGACCTCAATCGGTGCCTCGAATATAGAACAACTGGTGCTTATTCGTACAAATGATGAGTTCATATCTATATATTGATCAACGTCAATAGCCGCTTTTTAGACTTTGAAACCATATATTGGTGTCGTTTCCATATAAAGACCAAATATTATGATTAATAAGGATGCACCCCACAACAGAAAAACAAAACAAACTCAATCGATGCCTCGAATACAGAACAACTGGTACTTATTCGTAAAAAATGATGAGTTCATATCTATATATTGATTCAGGAAAAATAGCCTCTTTTTGGACTTTGAAAACATACATTGGTGTCGTTTTCATATAAAACCTAATATTAGGATTTATAAGGATGCCCCCCACGCTAGAAAAACAAATCAACCTCAATTGGTGCTACTAACACCGAACAACTGATACTTATTCGTTTATATGATGAGTTCATATCTATATATTGATCCAGGTAAAATAGCCGCTGTTTGGACTTTGAAACTATATATTGGAGTCGATTTTCAATGAAAACCAAATGTTAGGATTTGTAAGGATGCAGTACAACGCAGACGAACAAAATCGACCTCAATCGGTGCGTCTAACACCTAACAACTGGTACTTATTCGTACAAATGATGAGTCCATATCTATATATTGATCCAGGTAAAATTGCCTCTGTTTGGACTTTGTAACCATATATTGGAGTCGTTTTCATAAAAACCAAATAGTAGGTTTTTAGGAGGATGCAACTCACCACAGAAAAAAAAGTATACCTCAATCGGTGCCTCGAATACATAACAACTGGTACTTATTCGTACAAATGATGAGTTCATATCTATATATTGATCCTGGGAAAATAGCCGCTTTTTGGAGTGTGAAACCATATATTGGAGTCGATTTCGTATAAAAACCAAATGTTAGGATTTGTAAGGATGCAGCCCAACCTAGAAGAACAGAATCGACCTCAATCGGTGCCTCTAACACCTAACAACTGGTACTTATTCGTACAAATGATGAGTTCATATCTATATATTGATCCAGGTAAATAGCCGCTGTTTGGACTTTGTAACCATAGATTGGAGTCGTTTTCATAAAAACCAAATAGTAGGTTTTTAGGAGGATGCAACTCACCACAGAAAGAAAATCGACCTCAATCGTTGGCTCGAATACAGAACAACTGGTACTTATTCGTACAAATGATGAGTTCATATCTATATATTGATCCAGGTAAGATTGCCGCTGTTTGGACTTTGAAACTATATATACGGGTGTCTCAAAATTATTGCGGTGTTGTATTAGATCAAATATGATGGAATAAGAACAGTGTAATTGGATACAGCTTCAATTTACTATTGCGAATTTTATAAGCCAACCTTGGTTAATGAATATTTTGAATTATTCCATAGAAAGTTGTAGTTATTTTTACAATCTTTAGTTTAGCTTAGAATATTGGCGAATTATTAGCAGATGAGTGTGCGATTGGACAAAGTTGAAGTCCGTAACAGGGCTATTGGGATGCTGCTTAGTGGAAAAACACAAAAAAACGTTGCTCTCTCTCTTGGGAAAGATGTTTCAACCATACAAAGATGGTGGTACAAACATAAAGCACATAAGAGCCTACAACATAGGAGGAGTGCTGGACGTCCGAAAAAGTTATCCAGAGTCTCCAAAATTGTTATCGCGAAATCATTGAGTAAAAGACACAAGTCTACAAGATCTATGGCTAAGAAACTTACAAACATGGGAAATGCTGTTTCAAAAGACACGGTACACCGGTATTTGACCAAGGATTTAAAAGTTCACCCTTATAAAAGACCAAAAACCCCCAAATTAACAGAATTTTATAAGAAAAACAGGCTAACCTTCTGCATGGATAAGGTGAATTGGACAGTTGACGATTGGAAACGCATACTCTGGTCAGACGAGTCTCCCTATGAGTTATTTAACCCATCGAATGCACAGAACGATCGAATATGGGCAAAAGACAATGCACAAGTAACTCCCCGCCAAACTGTTAAATTTCCCGCAAAAGTGATGGTTTGGGGCATGGTGAGCTATCAAGCGCTTTCTACACTCCATATATTGCCTCAAAAACAGACAATAAATGCGAAATATTATGTAGACGAGATTCTAGAAGGGCCATGTATTCATGCGTTGCGTAGAACAGATGAAATCGGAGGGAAATTAGAAAGGAAAATGATGCCAGACATGTCCAAGGCAATTTTTATGCAGGATGGAGCTCCGGCTCACACAGCTAGAAGGACTCAAGATTGGTGCAGACAGAACTTACCTGGGTTCTGGGAGAAACAGAAGTGGCCAGGTAACTCTCCAGATCTCAATCCAATTGAGAATATTTGGTCAATCGTTCAGGATAAGATTGACAGGATGAAGCCTGCTGTCAACGTTGATGGTTTGGAAAAAATGCTAGAAAATGCTTGGGCATCAATCGACCCTGATATTTTAGAAAGATTGTATTTAGGGATGCCAATGCGCATTCAGAAATGTATAGAATTGTCAGGGGATTATATTGGTAAATAGAACGTTATTCTAAGTGTATTAATTCTAAAGTTATTGAGTATTTCACAACCCCGCAATAATTTTGAGACACCCTGTATTGGAGACGATTTTCTATGAAAACCAAATGATAGGATTTGGAAAGATGCAGTATAACCTAGACGAACAGAATCGACCTCAATCGGTGCCTCTAACCTCTAACAACTGGTACTTATTCGTACAAATGATGAGTTCATATCTATATATTGATCAACGTAAATAGTCGCTTTTTAGACGTTGAAACCATATATTGGTGTCGTTTCCACATAAAGACCAAATATTATGATTAATAAGGATGCACCCCACAACAGAAAAACAAAACAAACTCAATCGATGCCTCTAATATCGAACAACTGATACTTATTCGTACAAATGATGAGTTCATATCTATATATTGATCCAGGTAAAATAGCCGCTGTTCGGACTTTGTAACCATATATTGGAGTCGATTTCCCAAAAAAAATAATAGTATACATTGATCAACGTGAATAGCCGCTTTTTAGTCTTTGAAACCATATATTGGTGTCGTTTCCGGATAAAAACCAAATATTAGGTTTTAGGAGGATGCAGCCCACCACATAAAAACAAAATCGACCTCAATCGGTGCCTCGAATACCGAACAACTGATACTTATTCGTATAAATTATGAGTTCATATCTATATATTGATCCAGGTAAATAGCCGCTTTTTAGACTTTGAAACCATATAGTGTTGTCAACTGGTACTTATTCGTACAAATGATGAATTCATTTCTATATATTGATCCAGGTAAAATAACCGCTTTTGGACATTGAAAACATATATTGACATATTTTCCATTTAAAAACCAAATATTAGAAATTATAAGGATGCCCCCACGCCATAAAAACAAATCAAAGTCAATCGGTGCCACTAACACCGAACAACTGGTACTTATTCGTACAAATGATGAGTTCATATCTATGTATTGATGAAAGTATAATAGCCGCTGTTTGGACTTTGAAACCATATATTAGTGTCGTTTCCCTATAAAACCAAATATTAGGATTTATAAGGATGCCCCCCACGCCAGATAAACAAATCAAAGTCAATAGGTACCACTAACACCGACCAACTAATACTTATTCGTACAAATGATGAGCTCATATCTATATATTGATCCAGGTAAAATTGCCGCTGTTTGAACTTTGAAACTATATATTGGAGTCGATTTTCTATGAAAACCAAATGATAGCATTTGGAAGGATGCAGTACAACCCAGACGAACAGAATCGACCTCAATCGGTGCCTCTAACACCTATCCACTGGTACTTATTCGTACAAATGATGAGTTCATATCTATATATTGATCAACGTAAATAGCCGCTTTTTAGACGTTGAAACCACATATTGGTGTCGTTTCCATATAAAAACCAAATATTATGATTCATAAGGATTGACCCCACAACAGAAAAACAAAACAAACTCAATCGATGCCTCTAATATCGAACAACTGATACTTATTCGTACAAATGAGGAGTTCATATCTATATATTGATCCAGGTAAAATAGCCGCTGTGTTTGGACTTTGTAACGATATATTGGAGTCGATTTCCTCAAAAAAATAATAGTATATATTGATCAACGTGAATAGCCGCTTTTTAGTCTTTGAAACCATATATTGGTGTCGTTTCCGGATAAAAACCAAATATTAGGATTAGATTTATCAGGATGAAACCCACCCCTTGGAAAACAAAACTGACCTCAATTGGTCCCTCGAATACCGAACAACTGATACTTATTCGTACAAATGATGAGTTCATATCTATATATTGATCAAGGTAAAATAGCCGCTGTTTGGACTTTGAAACCATATATTAGTGTCGTTTCCCTATAAAACCAAATTTTAGGATTTATAAGGATGCCCCCCACGCCAGATAAACAAATCAAAGTCAATAGGTAACACTAACACCGACCAACTAATACTTATTCGTACAAATGATGAGTTCATATCTATATATTGATCCAGGTATAATAGCCGCTTTGGGACTTTGAAACCATATAGTGGTGTCGTTTCCGTATAAAAACCAAAAATTATACTTTATAAGGATGCATCCCACACCAGAAAAACAAAACAATCTCAATCGCTGCATCTAATATCGAACAACTCATACTTATTCGCACAAATGATGAGTTCATATCTATATATTGATCCCGGTAAAATAGCCTCTTTTTGGACTTTGAAACCATATAGTGGTGTCAACTGGTACTTATTCGTACAAATGATGAGTTTCATATCTATATACTGTCCAGGTAAAATTTCCGCTTTTTGGACATTGAAACCATATATTGGTTTCGTTTCAATATAAAAACCAAATATTAGGATTTATCAGGATGCATCCCAGCCCAGAAAAACAAAATCAACCTCAATCGGAGCCTCTAATACCGAACAACTGATACTTATTCGTATAAATGATGAGTTCATATCTATATATTGATCCCGGTAAAATAACCGCTTTTTGGACTTTGAAAGCATATATTGGAGTCGTTTTCCTTTAAAACCAAATATTAGCATTTATGAGGATGCTTTCATCCCTGAGAAACAAAATCAACCTCAATCGGTGCCTCTAATACCGAACAACTGATACTCATTCGTTCAAATGATGAGTTCATTTATATATATTGATCCATGTAAAATAGCCTGTTTTTGAAATTTGACTTCAACTTTTCATACACGACCCTCCACTAAGTTTTTAGACCCATCATGGAATTATGACGTCGTTGTCACCTTTTTATAATTAGTAATTTCAGTTTTGCGACCATAACTAGGCCATTTTAGGTGATAGTTGACTGAAATTTTAATAGAATATGTATATTAATATTACTCACATATGATACAACTATTTTATGAAAAATGATGACTCGTCACTCTATTGTTACGTTATCATTATGCATCAAAAATTTGACTAATTTGATGATTTTTGAGTGATCTCGATTTTAAAAGTACGACAGACATATTCAGAGATGTTATCTCCCATATAATCAATCAATGCGACGCCAAACGCCCGCAGGGCCCCGGACACAAAGTGTCCGCTATCCCCGCAGCACAAGCAAGCGAGGCGCGTGTATCAATCATAAAGGTTATGTCTTAATTTTCACTCCTATATATACACTACTCGAACAAAAGTATTTTCACACTTCATTATTTCATGTGTATTTGCTACGAAAATGTATCTATTCATGAAGATCAAAACTTTTAAAGGGTAAGTGATACAACTAATCGGATTTCAAATTCGATATCAGCGTATTCTAATTAGTTATTGTAGAATAATTCTAATCAATTATCAATTCCCAATGTTTTCAAATTTCTATCACTGCCACCTTGTGCAACATATTTTCCTTTTCACCACTATACATGATGATGACATCTTGGGCCTCAGGTTGATAATTTATTCAAAAGACAGCAATTTGTTAGAAATCTTCAACTACAGTCGACTCCGCTCAATCGCGACACCGGTCAATCGGGACAACCGCTTAATTGTGACAACTCTCCAGGAACGGAATAATCTCTATAGAAGTTAATACAAAAAATCTTCGGCTAATCGAGACAAACTCTTCAAATCAAGATAAAAATTCATACATATCTCGATAAAAAAATTCCAATTGATCTTGCAAATTCTAGTGAACTTGTACGTAGCTGAATTATCACCAAACTTGAGGAATATTTCTTCTCAATTGGGACAAGATTTCAGCTTAATTGGGATAAATTCTGCACAATGCTGAACATTACGGAGTACTACACAGTCATTAGGATGCAACCTTAGTATAAATCAACATGATTGTGCAAACATCTCTTGCTCTGGAATTGCCTGGTATTACTATATTTCTTTAGTCTGCGGGAGCCTCCATAACTGTATCTTTAGTAGGCTATGGCTAAAGTAGTAGTATTACATTTTATTCTTGTCTCTTCATTTTTGACGGTGATAAGGGTAACTAATAACACCAGGAGACTTCTCAAACAGCTTAGGAGAGATTTTGTTTTTCTCCAACAAAGCCTTACAAATTGTCGCTCGTGAATCTGAAACATTCTTACGAAGCTAACTGGATTTAAATGAATTAATGGTTATAAAGAAAAAAATTAAAATTGAAGATCTATGAGGTCATTGAAGAACAGAATAGTTGAAGAAATTATACTATCGGTAGGGGAGATCAATTGTTTAAACTAAAATACTTTACTGTACATTAGACAAGGGTATCGATGTCATATTTCGAAATAATTCTTGTCTATGGATACTATCGAATGTGGTTATTTTTGGGTGGCGAATCATCAATGACCAGTTTTTACACTTTTGATGGTGACATTTTTTGATATACCATATTTTGAAGTTAACTGCTATAAGTTGTCGAATAATGATATTTGCATGAGACTTTTTTTAGCAATTATAAAGGTGATGTCTTTTGTAAATTCAACTCAACGGTTTTTGATAGATCTCGAAGAGTAGAACATAAGGAACAGACAGATTTTTGATACTAGGAATAAAAAGAATTATGAAAAAAATAGTTTCAAAATTACTAAAAATAAAATTCTTCGGGTGTTTGGCGTGAATTTTTAAGGATACCCCCCTCGAAAAAACATATGATTTGGCTTACAGCATACGATGAAAGTAGAGCTATAAGAGATGTTAAGGGTGGGGAGGTATCTCCATCAAGAAATACTGGCACATTCCAAACCGTTTTTGATTCACATTTCTAGTTTTTGAGATACAGTGTCTCAAAGTCTGTTTTTTTTCGTTTTCCGCTAGCACATCTTAATGGTAGAAATTTGGGCACTCAAGTAATTGTTTGGGACATACCAAGGAATCAAATGCTTCCAAAATCGAATCATAGATAGTCTACCATATTTGCAACTTCATAGGACCAGAAGAAAGTTATAATGACAAAAATTGTTCCGAAAAATAGTACCAAAAAACGGCGAAAAATGTCTGTTTTTTTGGGGAAATCAGGATTAAAATCACCGAGTTAGAATATCTCAAAAAAATGGTCGTCCTACGTTCATCGCCTAATGATATGGAACAACTCTTGAAATTTTCAAACTTCTATCTCAAAACAAATTTGAGGAATAATTCTGTAAAGACGGTCAATTTTGAAATTTTAAAGTCCCGAGATAAAGAGATTTTAAGTTTTGGTGTTAAGAATAATGTAGAATGAGTTATTAATAATGAACAAAAGCATTCACGGACATTATTCACATTCATACTGCTGATTTAGGTATATTGGAACCAAATATTTACAAGAAATAGCAAAAGTACCCTGAAAATCCACAAATTTCCTTGAGGCCCCTAACTCCGAATATTTTAGGCCCCTAACTCCGAATATTTTGAGATAATTGTAAATAATAATTCATATTCCTGGCACTGCGAAGTATAATCTATCAGTTTAGAATGAATAAAAAGCTTCCAAAAAGTATATTAGGAAGTTAGAGCGAAAGTCTACGACTTTTAGTTTCGAAGTTAGGATTTCCGAAAAATGCTACGTCATCATATGACAAAAATCAAAAAAAAAAAAAAAAACAAACTTAACATTCCATAGGGTGTTGTGCAATTATTATCAAAGAATCATATATGTATACTCATAAAAAGTATATTAGGAAGTGAGAACTAAGAATTTGGACTTATATTTACAGAGATAGAGAGATATCTCTTTTTGGACCCTAAATGGGTTTTTTTGTCCGAATCTGCGAGGCCCAAGGCCAGAACTTTCAAATAATTATCAAAAGTTCTCCAATTTTTCTGTACACATTATTAACGACAATTGTATTCATTATTTAGCATTATAGCTAAATTTGGACACATTTTTAATGATTAGATTCGCCATTTTCTAATAGATTCAAAGGTCTCCATTGAATTTGTATTACAATTAAATCAATGATAAGTCGCGAATTATTTATTTTTTGACAAAGGAATGTTCGAGGAACATAAGTTTTTGCATATATCCTTTTATTTAAGGATATAATATATTATATATCTACAATAGTTTTTAAGATATGACATCGGCCTCTTTCGGTCCATAGAAATATATAATGCCCGAACTTTACCTATAATAAGCGATATCTCAAGAACAAATGATCGGATCCGAACAAATTTTTTTTTTGAAACGATCAGAATTTTATTTCTGACCCAGTGATCCCTGAATATCTGAGATCAAACTGGCGATTTCCCGAGCATTATATAAATGAACTCCCTAATAGAGCTATTTTGTTTGGTTTTTATTTGCCCATTCTTTTAAATCTTTGTGTTATATAATCTCCAAAGGTGCCAAAACAATCTTAAGGTGCATATCATTAAAAAAATATCAAATAAGTTAAAAACTAATTGGTAAATGAGTTAAAAACCTCCATTAATTTTTCAATTTTTATTAACGCTAAACTTTACGGGGTTATCTCACAAAAAATAAAAAAAAATACCGTCCAAATAGTGCTATCAGATGGTTGACCGATCAGTAATACAATGAAATTAGCAATAAAAAATTTTTCAGTTTTTTTTTACGCCAGGCAAGATTTTTCGAGGGCGGTATCCTTAATTAATAGTAAACAAAATAAATTGAAATTTAAGAGATTTTCTAGTTGGAATAAAGCAATAGAGGGGTTTAAGAGGCATCAGCTAGCTGAACGCCACATAGAATCAAAGAGGGCAATAATTAACAAGATGAAAGGAACCACAATTACAGCTATGGTCACGCAGCAGCGAAAGAGTAACCGGTTGGCTATATCTCAGGTTTTTGAATGCTGTAGGTATTTAGCTAGGCAAGGTTTGCCTTTTCGTGGAGGAGATAACGATATCAACTCCAATCTGGTGCAGCTGAGAAAACTTTTAAAAATCGAGAAGATTGGTACCAAGACGTACACACATCATGATATCCAAAGTGAATTTATTAAACTGATGTCTGACGGTATTTTACGCAATTTTGCACAGGCTGCCAAGGATGTTCCGTTCTTCGCAGTTAGCACTGATGAATGCCAAGATAAGTACCCGAGGACTCAGATGAGTGTTGTTATCCGATATTGCGATCGTTCGATGTTTGTATCGGAGGCTTTTTTAGGCTTTATCCCTCTACCTGGTCAAGACTCAACAACCCTTTATGCAGGTCTCCGAGCTGTACTCATTGGATTTGGAATTGACATTAGTAGGTGCAGATTCATTACTACTGATGGCGCCCCGGTTGTTGCCGGCCGTTTAACGGGGGTGAGAGCAAGGCTGCAAAACGATGTCCCATCTGCATTGTATGTTTATTGCTTATGTCACGGTCTGAATTTGGTACTAAAAGAAGCTATTAGCAGTAAAAATAGCAATCCCAGATTATCATCAACCCTTGAACTAATACAAGCCATGTATTGAGTTTTTTGATACTGTAAACAATATGAATATGGTTAAACGTCTAGAAGATTTTGACACATATTTCACTGTGTCATTATTAGAATCTTTATTTTCTTACACTCACAACCCGCACGTGGTTTTGCAGGAACGTGGCCAGCATATCACAAAATCACTGCGAATACTGATAAGACTAGAACAGCAGTTAGACAGTGCGAATACTGAAGAAAAGGCAATTGATTTCTATAGAATAACCAAAGTAGAAGCTCTTAATAGAGGCTGTGACCTCCCAATTCTTCGACGTGGTAGTCGAAAGTGTGTACGTGGACTAGACCAGTATCGTCCAATCGAGGAATGTGAACTTGAGTCTGTATACAGGAATATCTATTTAGAGGTGTTTGAGTCTGCTAAAAATGCACTTGAGGAAAAGATTATGAGCTCTGGCCTTGAAAAACTGTCAGATATTGAGTTATTATTATGTGAACCCACTGATGTCCTCTGGTCGAGCGTGATTCCCACGATTAACTATGACATTAATACAGAAGAACTAAAGATTGAATTGCCTCGATTTATCAATGAAATCAAACAACAATATGGTACGGACAAGCTGACAAGCAGTATAATCGAATCGATTGATCTACAGATTTATGAAATATATCCCAATGTAAAATTGTTAGTGACATTTTTGCGTACTTCTTTCGTATCAAGTAGTGAAGCAGAGAGATCGTTTAGTGCAATGAGGAGGATTAATACCTACCTGAGAAAAACGATGAATGAAAGTCGTATGACAAGGCTGGCAATATGTCATATTCATTTTGAGGAGCTTGATAAACTCAATTCAAAAGAAGTAATAAACGAATGGATTAAAGAACGTCCTGGGAGATCTCACAATTTTAGTCAACTTTAGGCAACTCCTATTGCAACTAATTTTTCATAATTTTTGTACTGTTTATCCTAAATAGAAATGTGTCACTGTACCTAATATATTATTTATCGACCCAATGGCACCACTAACCTAGTAGATGCCCATGCATCGCGTTCTTGAGGCAGTGGGTGTCCGGACACCCAGGACACCCCCGGGGGCGCCGGCCATGTGACCATAGCCTGCTAAATATAAGGCCTCCCAGCATCCTGCGGATTTTAGACAAGGGATTCGGTTGAGAAAGATGCGCATATGCTACTAGTATAATCAATTTCCCATATCCCTAAATATCAGTGAATGAGTACTTTTCAAAATTAATATAACAATATGTACGAAAATACATTTTTGAGATAATTGATATTTTTTGCACGAATATCTACTAGTGATCTAATCTATTTCTACTTCAGAAATGTCACAAACAGCGAAAGTATTTAAGCCATGATAAAAGCGGGATGCTGTAATTTATCTCGCGGGTCATGGTGGGATACATAGAAAATTTTATGAGTGCAATCTATAAAGTCGGAAATAATTAAGAAATTTCGTGCAACAATTGGGAATTTGTAGAAATTTGCTCAATAGAATAATGTAAAAGCAAGTTATCCCGCCAAAAAAGAACAAGTGGCATGCATGGGGATGATTAGTTGTCATTAGTACAGTAAACACATTCTTTCTGTTACCAATTGTGATTCTTGGCATGATATACTTTTATGAACAAACAACATAAACTTACCTTAAGTTACATGTACTCTTAGCAAGCACTACTCTTGTTTATCTAGTCTTGTATAAATTGTGTTTTGGCTCCTAGATATACATAGATCCCAAATAATGGAGTGTTCAAATGCTGGTCCAATTCTGCCAGGCCCTGTGAATAATCATGCATACATACGCTTGCACGTTTGATTGCAATAATTAAAGGAGAAATTTACTGCACATAAGCATGGTAATCATTTACTATTTAGTTTTGTTATACATACTACTTTTATTCTACTTTAGCGAGTTCAAGAATGAACAAAATCCCATACTTTGGCTATTTAAAAGATGATTATTCTCCTTTCTTTAAAGAACAGTTTGTACTTCTACATTCTGATCTTTCTGATCAACTTATTGTTAGTTCTATTATAGATCCTGATATCAGATATACTATTTCTAATACTATTATATGTGTACTAGCTGAGATTTCAAACGACCGTCTTGTTAATGAAAGACTTATTGATCAGTTAGTTGACGCAGACAATAGTTACTTGTTGGATTTGGCGTTCACACATGATCTAATTGAAAATTCTGCGTAAGATGTTTAATAGATAATATCTATCGTTCAAATAAATTTTGCGTTAATCTGTCATGATGAATTTTGATTGCCTAGTTATTATGATTCCGCGACCGGTTAAATTTGTGACGAATTTAGTGATTAAGGACACTTCAAAGTGTTTTTTAATACCATTTTTCGAAAGGTCCGGAGCCTTGAATTGGTTTATACTAAAGAATTTTCCACTAAGTTCTGAGCTCAGAGCAAAATGTCGACTCATCATGGAATTATGAGGTCATTGTCACATTTTTAAAAGTTAAGCAATACAGTTATTCGAGCATAACTCAGCCATTATAGGAGCTAATTAGAAAGCTGAAATTTTAATAGAATCTGTATACTATTATACCTCACATATGATGCAACTATCATCAAAAAACGATGACTCATCACTTTGTTATGACGTCATCATTACGCATTAACCCTACTTGGACTCGGAATGTTGAAGTGAAAGTTAATTGAAAGTGAATTGAAAGTGAAAATGAAAGTGGAATTTTTTTCTATTTAGACTTTGTACCCCAAGTCCAAGTTGGGTCAAAAATTTTAAAATTGACAATTTGGTGATTTTTGAGTGATATCGATTATAACAGTAGGACAGACGTATTTAGAGATGTTATCTCCCTTATAATTAATCAATAGTGACCACAGGTTTTCGAAGGGCGCTAGCTCGCGAAGCGCGCTTGTATATATATATACAGGGTGGCTTTTAAGTTCTTTCCCAAGCTTGATTGGGCGTAAAATTTCTTATACTCAAACAATCTTAGTAATTATGGTCTTTATATATTGTAATTCACATCTTCTCAATGATTTTAACAGATTTTTGAGTCTAAGACCTAGAACTGTGTTTTGTATGGTGAGTTTGTGGAGGAAATCTGTGTCCTGGAGAAATTCAAGAATCAGGGCCCACTGCTTTTCAAATTATCTTTCTAGAGTTTTCTAATTTTAGGACAAATTAGCTCTCACATTTTCCTCGAACACTCTAAATTTGTAGAAATATTGGATGTCTAGATCAGTATATATTGAGAACCATTTGGATCAGATTTATTGGTGATGTAAAAAGTGCCATTATGGGTGATTTTGCAAAATGTATCTAATTTGAACTCGTAAGATATTAACTTTATCTCGTTTCTGATAATGAAATCAATGGATTTGTGAAATATTTTCATGGTGAATGAAAGCTATCTGGTGCTAAATCCTCATGAAACATCAATTTCTAAAGACCATAATTACTAAGATTGTTTGAGTTTAAGATATTTTATGCCTTAATCGAGTTTTAATAGGTTAAGATTATCGCCTAATAGGAGGTAGTTTATTCCCTTTCAAATTAAATTATTTTTGAATATCTAGCTCTTGTGGTTTACACGATATGACCCCTGACCAAAATTCGTTTCCATGACAACACTGGAATGTAACAACATTTCATGGATGAATTCTTAGTATCAATCCATAATTTTTGTATCAACCCATTGTACTGCTAAAAACACTTATAAGTGTCCATATTATTAAACATCTCTGAAAATCACAAAATTTGTCCCAAATTTTAATAACCGATATTGGTGGGTACTTTGACACCTTTTTCATATATGCTGGTAATACATTCCTATATTCTATATTGTACGTGGTTAATGATTTTAGGGAAGTCAATTCTTTTATATAGTTCTTTTTGTAGCCTTAAAGCTATTGTGCATATGGCTGCATCAACTGGAGAGGGCAATTCTCTTTCTTATTTGCTAGATAAATTGACCAACAAAGATTTATTTTCCAAGGATGTTTTAGGAAACACACTCGTACATTCTGCAGCATTGAATATTAAATCAACGATACCTTTGGATATATTATTAAAATTTTTTCAAAAGAATGATTCAGGTAATGTTGAGTTTGATATGTTCATCCCGATTGATTTAGAAATGAATCTTCATATTATAAACAGCTATTTTTGTGGCGCAAGCATTGGTCACAGACAATGTGTGTATTCGTTGAACACAAGTATATATTTCTGGGATTCCCTTGAAAATCCAGGGGCCTTATTCTCAGATCGACTTAAACTTAACCTTAACTGAAACTAAGTAAAAACTAAGTATTTATCTAGTTTTATTACGAGTGTTATCTTAGCGGCGGATTCGCATGTCACGTTCAAACATGAATATCTCAGCAAGCATATGTCATAGATGAAATCTAATTACACCACTGTGTAGAGGAGCATTGGTGCATTCATATTTGATTTATGAAACTTTAATATCCCGCGTGATGATTCAGCATTGACACTTTTAGTCCATGTCACGTATCTGGTTGAATAAGTCAGTAAATATGACTGGTAGCAATTAGCCATTTTAACCACATGAAGATGAGCTTTGGTGCACCCCTGAAATCCATTTTCAAGACTAAATTCGGAAAACTGGCTAAATGGCAGGAGGCCAAAGTTTGAATTTACTAGTTTGGTAATAGGCATAACTTCATACCTGATATCCAACTAGGATGTGATCTAGACAAACTTAGCTATTCATCCATAGTTACCTACGCTCTTGATGAATGTCACTGAATTTATTTACACAGGACCTGGAGGTACACGCTTGATTGAATTTTCTGGTAAAGGGAAAAATTAAATGAATTTCTCGATTGTCCCTCTATATTTAGATTATATCTACAAAATACTGGTTGTCATTATGAACCTGTTTTGTCTGTTAATAATATGTAATCCCATTCTTCAATTACGCCATTTAAATAGATTCAACTTCTACATATGACTTTATTTTATTTTGTATCCGTGCTGTTGTTATCATTGTTACAAGCGAGCTTTGCTTGCTTGCGCTGCGCGGCTGGCGGACACTTTGTGTCCGCCGGAGGCTCCCTTCGGTCGCCTGGGGTCACATTGGTTAATTATAAGGGAAATAGCAGCTCTAAATATGCCTGTCCTACTGTTATAATCGATATTACTCGGAAAATCACCAAATTTGTCAATTTTAAAATTTTGATGAGTAATGATGACGCCATAAAAAAGTGATGAGTCATCATTTTTTGATGATAGTTACACCATATGTGAGATAGATATGTTAGTATACATATTCTATTAAAATTTCAGCCTTCTATCTCCTATAATGGCTGAGTTATCCCAAAATAACTGTGTTGCTTAACTTTAAAAAATGTGACAATGACGTCATAATTCCATGATGAGTCGATATTTTGCTCTGAGCTCAGAACTTACTGGAGCCATAGCCAAAAGACTCCCACATGCCAAAAATTAGCTTTCTATGACCGGCAGTTTCTTCAATCAATTCGTTACAGATATATATATATATATATATAAATAAATAAATAAATAAATATACATTAATCGAGTTTTAATAGTAAGGATTGTTTTTGTTTTGTATTCATGTTGTTTTTGTTTTTTCTTTTTACCTCTTCATAGCACTTAGTGTTCTTTATCAAATGCAATCAACTCATTCTCATTTGTTGTCATAACCTGGAAGTGTAGAGTGCGTCAAACACACATTTCTGTAGAATGTACCACACAAGAAGTTTCTATTTTTCACAAATCAACATAGTATATTCATATATTAAATATTTGACTTGCCCGAAATTTGGAGCCAACAAACATCTGATGATTCAAAAGAAGCATTCCACGCTACGTAATTACACTCCAGATTTCTAAAAAGGGAAATTAGACGATTTACTCGCTCAAAATGGAAGTGCATTACAATAACAACACTGGCAGGGTGCTATACTTGTTCATTTTAATTAGTCAATAGCTTAGTCCAGAACCTCAATTGAATTGACTTTATTAATCAGAGTTATTTTAAGCATATTAATAAAGATGGTAAATTTACAATTACAATTATTATTCATTATTTATCAAAAAGACTAAGCCGTGTGGTAAATACATGTTAAATTCATTATAGTGGAACGAAATTACCTGATAGGTTTATTAGCAAGTAGTTGTTTACTATTAATGCTCGTTATACAAAATTAAACTTCAAAAGTTTATAATATGTCCTAAAGCGAATAATAAATACATTAAAATCGGGAGCGATTCCAATTTCTATTTTGACATTCATTATGAGGCCTTTTTACGAAATTTCGACTTTTAGGTTGACTTGCATGAATTTTATGTCATCAGTGTATGACAAGGCTGTCCAAACCCTATCTCCTCGGGCTGCCACATTCCATGATTGGGGTCGCGGGACGCAATATTAATGTAGATTCAGAAGTTGATAGAAAATAATATGGCAATTTTTTCTCAAATGATTAATAAAAATAACTTATTTTTTAAATATATCAGTTAGTGAACTGAAGACAAGACTACCTAATTATCTTCAACTCGTCTAGACACTGTTGAGATCAAGGGATTTTCAGAAATCCATTCACCTACATATTTGTATACCCCTGTCGTGAGCAGTTTGGTATTGGCTACGGATATTAATACCTTGTATGCGGAGAATTCTAGCACAAATCAAGCATTGGGGGTTTTCCATGATCATAGCTGACAACCCTTTTAGAGCATTTCGCAGAATTTGAACAGGAAATCCTTATATAATAATCATCTTAACAATTGTATCCGTGAATAATAAATTTTGGTCTGCTCTTACGAGGAATATTTAATTAATTATGAATTGACCAGGAATTATGCATCGATTGTGTAAACAAATTCAGTGACATTCATCAAGTGCGTAGGTAACTATGGATGAATAGCTAAGTTTGTCTAGATCACATCCTAGTTGGATATCAGTATGAAGTTATGCCTATTACCAAACTAGTAAATACAAACTTTGGCCTCCTGCCATTTAGCCAGTTTTCCGAATTTAGTCTTGAAAATGGATTTCAGGGGTGCACCAAAGCTCATCTTCATGTGGTTAAAATGGCTAATTGCTACCAGTCATATTTACTGACTTATTCCACCAGATACGTTACATGGACTAAAAGTGTCACTGCTGACTCATCACGCGGAATATTAAAATTTCATATATCAAATATGAATGCACCAATGCTCCTCTACACAATGGTGTAATTAGATTTCTTATATGACATATGCTTGCTGAATTATTCATGTTTGAACGTGACATGCGAATCCGCCGCTGAATCGGCCGCTAAGATAACACTCGTAGTTTTATTTGGTACAAGCGCGCTTCGCTTGCTTGCGCTGCGCGGCTTGCGAATCTGCGTTTCCGCAGATTTACCCAGTGGGTGCTTGGGAATGTACGTCGCTTTCTTGTTTTATACTAAGTACGCTGGATTATCATTTGTCTACGGTTATATTAACGAAATCAGAACTGTAGCATAATTTTATTTCTTGATAAATATAATTTACTTCGTATTAAGTCAACTAATCCCGAATGTAAGCCCAATTTGAATACACAAAGTTCACATTGCTAAAGATTTTTATACTTATTAAATAATCAATTCCAGTCCATGTCGTTAAAAGTTATTTTATGATCGAATTGATTGATCCTAACATATAACACACTCAAACTGAAATCCCGCGAGAATATAGTTATTCTTGTATCCACTATTCATCATTTCATATTTCCCCGTTAGCATGTTTGTTAAATTTCCTAAAATTGTTTATTTATGATAATAATCCATGGTACAAGGTATTAATATAAATTATACAGCTCAATTTGGTGGTTTATCAATGCTTCAATGGAATTCCTGGATGCTCACCTCTATGTTTGTGCCTCCACGAGGTCTTTGCTATATTCCTGTCTCAAATCAGTCAACGTACTATCTTAAATCAGCCAACATATAGCTTAGGAAAGGCAAGAGCCCTTTCGGTTATTTCAAAGATTTCTCGGGGCATGTTGTGTAATCTACAGGTCACAGAATAAGTATAAAGCTAGTGAAAAAGATCATTAAAAACTAGACATCGAAGATTAAAAAAAGCTGTTGAAGTTCTCGGGTTAGCAAGCTTCTGTATATAATCCTTGCCTGAATTTAAGATATCTACATCTCTACTCGCTCACTAAAGAACCTTCAAATTGGTCCTCAGGGCCAAGAGCAAACTCGCCTTCCAAGTGTTATAAATTAGAGCTCCCATGTAACACTAGCCAAGGCTGGATTCGGTTAACCGGTTAACAGGCTAACCTCCGTCAATCTCGGTTAACGGTTAAGGAAATCCTCGATCGGTTAACCGATCGGCTTTATTTTATAAATATTTACACCAATTTCATTGTTTTTCTACGGAGAATCATGGATATTACTTCTAAAAATTTGATAATACAGTATAATTCCTATTTTATAATCATATAATATATTTCGAGACCACTGAAAGTTATAAAATTATTAATACCAGGTAAAAGATTAGTCCAAAAATTCATATTTTTACTAATTTATATTGCCATCGGTTAACCAGTTAACTACCCTGGAGGAAACCAAAATGACTGAGCCCTAAAATCGGTTAACCAACCCCAGCCCTGCACTAGCATTCCCAGATTGGGGAATTTAGTTCAACCTCCAGTAGACGCTTCTAAGGGTAGCAATGGGCGGCGTACTATCCCAGAAGAGCGAAGCCAATTTTGTCGTTAAATTCCAATATTTTTCTCTTCAGGTTTGACTCCTGCACTAAAGAATTACTCTGCGACTGAGCTTAAAGAGTGCTGGACATTGATTGAAGAACAGAGGAAATCTATCACTGATTTGTTAAAAGTACCTATTGCGCCTATTTTACATGAAATGGGAGATCACGATAAGCATATTGTGTACAAATCCTGCATTTAAAAATGCTATTTGAAATTGCCGAAATTTTAGATAGCAATTTTTCAAAAACTACCAATTGACAATACAGTAGACCCTCGATTATCCGAACAGTGTGTTCGAGTACCACTCATTTTATCAAATACTTTTCAATCGAATTTGTGAAAATAATGTGTCCGGATAACTGAAATAATGTGTTTGGATAACTGAAATGATGTGCTCAGATAACTGAAATAATGTGTTCAGATAACTGAAATGATATGTTCGGATAACTGAAATAATGTGTTCAGATAACTGAAATGATGTTTAATAAATCAATTCCTTGAAAATGTATGTTCCAAAATTGTGCGTAGCATTGTCAATTTGTTTGGCTATACATGCGTGTAAGTAGTATTCAAATCATAATACGTTCTTTAATAACATCTAAGTTGGTACATGTGCATTTAAGAGCGTAAAATACGTATTTCGCTTATCCGAACGATTTCACTTATCCGAACACCAATCTTTGAGCTAACAAACGGAGGTGTTCGGATAACCGAGGGTGTACTGTATCTAAATCTCTAAACGTAAAAGTGCAGAACGGTTTTTCAGAATTCGGATAAACACATTAACGTCTTTTCCGGGAAATCTGTTTGTAACCTCAAGATAATGAAATATATGAAAATTAATTTTCACTGTTTTCAAATCAAAAGTTAACATTACTTCAAAAACTAGTACCAATTCGGCAAAATCAATGTCATTCCCAGATTCGGCACGCCAGAGACTCCTTAAAATCGATCTTCTTAGACAACTAAATGTGTGTTGACCAGTGTAACATTTATCTAGATTACCCTGCACGGTCGACGCAAAAGTAGACGATGGAATATCCAAGGTATATAACATATCTGTTTTGTACTCGTTAAGAAGACTAACGTAAGTGTATAGATAATAGAAGAAATACCAAATAGTATGTCAACAGTAAAGACTAAGTAGTATACAACAAATGAAGTAATTTATACTATTTTGTTCAGCCTACTACTAAGTAACATCGTGGGTGGTAGCCAGCAGGTAAGACCCAGACTCATAACACCACCCCCCTTTTCAAACTGGTGCCTCATTGCCTCCTCTGTGTCGGCCTGTTAGCCACCTCCTGTTCCTTGTGTACTCGCATCCCAGCTGATAAAGTCTTCAAAATATTTGGGGATCTCCTGATTCTCTGGGGGTATTTCCTCCCAACCTGTTGATTCGTGACGTTTGAGTTCTCATCTGCCTAATTGCTGGATTCGTCCCCTGTTTCTTCCACTTCCTGGTTAATGCCGTCCTCAATCTGGGTCTCAGTGAAAGGTTGTGGATCCTGGGGACTAATTAGCGAAGTGATAGGCATCTCTGATCCCATGTACCTTTTTACGTTGTCCAAGTGTACCCACTTGTTCTTCCGTCTTATTTGCAGCTTGATATCAGGACCCTTTCTCTCCACTACTGTCAAACCGCCCACTGAACCTTGAGGACAGCGAATCTTATATGACACTCCTTCTCAACATCACCAAGTCACCCTTTCCGATGCCGCTCTCCGTCTTGTTCTCATTGTAGCGATTCCTAGCCTTTGCGAGATTTTTCCTGCTTTTCTCTAATGCAATATCTCGAAGCTCCACTCTCCTCCTCAAAATTTTCAAATATTCTCCTTGACTGTTTCTCTCACCCTCCCCAAGATGGTTGCACCATGCATCCAATGGAGAAGCCGGTTCTCTCCCGAAGTTAAGTAAGTGAGGTGATACGCGAGTGGTGGAGTTTGATGGTATGGAGTTGTGGACCTCTTGTCTACCCCTGCTTTCAAGCAAAATTCTCGAAACACCCTACCGTCTAAGTTCGCTCCCTTTTCGGTCAAGATTATTGATGGCATACCATGACCACGGTACACTCAACCCTGCTGGAAGGCCGCAAGCAACATGTCCGCCTCCTGATCCCTCAAGGGCTGTAACTCCACATATCTTGTGAATAGGTCAACCATAAGAAGAAAATACCGATACCCGTCCTCTGGATCGTCGGACCATGGGAGTGTCTCTATATCTATCGAGATTGCTTCACCCGGAATTCCCTCTCCAATCTCCGTCATCTTCATAGGTTCTCTTCCACTCGACTTATGTTTCGCCCTTTGGCAAGTTAGGCAGTTGCGAAAAAACGACTTGACGTCCCGTACCATTCGTGGCCAAAAGAAATTCCTCCGTAGAGATCGGGTTGTGCCTGCCTGACCGAAATGGTGTTGGGCGTGTGTATGTAACATCGCCTCTTTACATAGCTCAATCGGAACCACCACCCTGTTCATGAAGTACAAATTTTGCCCACTCCTTCTCATCTTGTCAACCACATTCTTTAGCTGACCAGTACGTACTTGACCCTCTCGGTCAATGCCTTCCGGATAACTTCATCCCTCACTTGTCCCTCGAGGATCTTATTAAAAAGTCTGCTCGGGACACCTTCTGTAATGAAAACCCTATCCTCAAAGTGCGACTCCTGATTCACTTCTTCATCATAATCAAGCTCCTGGTTGCGGCTCAAGTAGTCGGCCACTTGATTCCTACTTCCTGGTCTGTACACGATCCTAAACGAAAGCACCTGTAATTCCATAAGCCACCGAGCATATGTGTGCTTAGGGTCTCTCTGTGTTTTCAGCCAACTAAGCGGACAGTGGTCTGTGAGGAGTACCGTGCTACATACAAAATATGTCGGGAATAACTGAGCCCCTCTTCGGATTGTTGAAGAAGGGGAGAAGATGGGATTGGGACAGTAGATGCCAGTTGGCGTTTGAAACGCTGAGAACTCATTTGACCAAGGAGCCGGTCATACTATCACACCCAGACTGGAATTGCGAATTTTACATAGAAGCTGATGCGAGTTTGGGAGGTGTGGCGGCCGTGCTATCTCAATTGGACAAGAACACCGAAAAATTACGTCCAGTTCATTTCTTTTCGTCCTCTTTGAGTCCCACCCAGAGAAATTACTCCGCAGGGCAATTAGAGGCTTGGGCCCTGGTGGCTGCAACTCGCAAATGAGCGGTTTATCTCAAAGGAGCCACTGAGATACTATAATAATTAACCACCCCAATGAAACGCTGTAATGCTGCAACACATTTCGACTGAGGGAAATTTTGGAGCTTACGCGCATATTCTCGCACTGGACTTCTGCCCTCGAATGAGATTCTATGCCCCAGAAATTCGACTGAATTAACTCCTAACTTACACTTATCTATGCGTAGCTGCAAGCCAGCCGTCTCTAAGGCCTTGAATACATTCCTCAAGTGGTCAAGGTAATTTATACTATTTGGTTCAGCCTACTACTAAGTCAGGGCCGGCGCCACCTCATTTGAAGTGGTCCGGTTGAACTTAACTACGAAAGTTCAGTTCTTAGCAACGGCCAGGAATGTGAAAAATTCCAGGCCGTTGCTATGCACGGACATCCAAAATATTCTCCAAATATGGTCAATAAATTGGTTCTATACTAATAGTAAACAGTTGTCATCACATTGCTACCTTAGTACAATCAACACTCTTTCTTATTAGCTAGACATTATTCAATCTTATTGAATGAAGTGTATGATCTAGCGTATCGTATTAAAAGCGCAACAACCAGACCTATCCGGACCACTTTAGCTTTTTCTTAAAAGTGGTCCGGTGAAAACCGGACCAACCGGACCGGTGGCGCCGGCGCTGCTAAGTAACATCGTGGGTGGTAGCCAGGAGGTAAGACCCAGACTCATAACATATCCACAGTACCAGGCGAGAGGCTGTTAGTAGCTTTTAAGTGAAGGCAAGCATAAATGAAATGCATCGAATCACAACATAGTTCACACCACATTGTGGGAGAATACAATTAAACTGTATAAGAGGACAATTCTGCATTGTTACGCAAACTAGACAGTCTTAAACATAGCATCCAACATCAGCGAGCCCGCAGCCTACCAGCTCCAGTGCAACCTATTTCTTTGGATGAGCTCACTCTACCAGATGCATACACGCGATGTCCAGAGACTTCCTTTATGACCTTTATGACTCAGATCAAGAAACACAGATGATCCTCATAATCGATACACAAAGAAACCTGGAGATATTACAGTTGTCTATATGGCAGAAGGTTCAGGCTGTAGGAATGCAAGGGTTGTACTCCTAAAACCAAGAGCTAGCAATACGGATCAGAATAATGCCAGCTCTGGTAGACAGGTTGGCTCCTAAGTTCCGATAAAAGCTCCCTTGAGTTTAAGATTTTTAAAGCTCAAACAATCTTGGTTATTATGGTCGTTGGAGATTGAAATGCGAATATTGCCGTTAACTTGAATAGATTTTCGACTTCAAAACCAGAAGCTATATTTAGTATGTTGAGTATTATGAAAAAAAATTGTTTCTGGACACGCAGCCAAAATCCCGATTTCTGCCCCACTGCTTTTCAAATTAGCCCTTCAGATTCCTTAAGTTGTGAAAATTTGCTCAAATATTTTCCTACAGTACCCCTATTTGTATACATATTCAAAAATGTGTATATCGATAACAATTTTGATCATATTATTTGGTGTTGTCAAGAAAAGTCTCATTTTAGGTATTTTGTACAAATTTATCTAATTTCAACTCGATAATGAATGACCTTCTCTCTAAAACTGAACTCAATGGATTTTTGAATGGTTTCATGGTGAACACAAAGTATATTATGCTAAATTTTTATGATTGTCGATTGTAATTGACTTTAGCAAAAGCAGTGGGGCCTGATTTTTTATTTTTACTGCGTGTCAGGACACAATTTTTCTTTTCAAAAATCATCAAGAGTATAGTTTTAACTATCGCAATCGAAAAACCTTTTTAAAACAACGACAATTTTCGAGTTACAATCTCTAACGACCATAATAACCAAGATTGTTTGAGCTTTTTGCGCAATAGAGCTTGAACTTATAGGAGCCACCTTGTATGTGGCTCCTCATGAGGCACCTGATATTTTGATGAAATGGCAATAACAGATGGTCGCATATAATACTTCGAAGGGGCATATATTGGGACCATGGCCCCAGGTGATAAATACCAATAGAAGGCATCTAACCTGAGTAATTTGAATGTGTAGAATATGAATTTGAAATCAAAATTATAATATCTGTAACAGTTTAGTTACATTCCACTCATGAATAGACCCATTTATAACTAACTATTTATTTTGGAAAATAGTAAGGATTTCCAATACTATTCTCCGGTTAGAGTACTATATATCCATGGATGATTTTGTTGCGTAGAATTCTGAGATCACCCATAGAATCGTGAGATTTTGTTTCGTTTACTCAAATCGCCTTATAGTTCAATCTCTTTAATCGTAATTTGATAGCTACCGCCACCAAATGTGGCACGCGGCGCAATTTACTATGGTAAAACCCCATATGGACCATAAATGCAAAATAAATTCATCCATATGGGGTTTTACCAAGTAAATTGTGTCCTGTGACACTATTTAGTCAATGGTTATCAAGTTATGATGAAACCGGTTGAAACACAAGGTCACTTGAGTAAGCGAAACAAAATCTCACGATTCTACGGATCATCTCAGAATTCTACTGTACAAAACCATTTGACACCTATATGCCAATTTACATATCTCTACGACTTTCCAATTCTTCAATCAATTCGGACAAACAAACAAGCAAAAAAAAAATCCTAGCGTTTTAATATATAAGATGTATAAATCCATACTAAAATCCCAGGTCAACCCTTTATTTTTATTGATATTATACTTTATTCACCAATTGCAAACATCTCATGTATTTACGAGGACATATATACAAATTCTAAAATGCGGTAAGTATTTACAACCTTTTCTATCCATTCAGTTCGGGTAAGGCTTGGAATTTTTCTCAAACAACAGTTCATGGAGGTGTTTGGAAAGATTCGCCATTCACATATATATATCCGGATACCGAATATTTTCTTAGCCAGATATCCAGATATCCGTTTAACAGCCTTTCTATTTGAATTTGGTCCAATTTCTTATTTGCCCCAATTATGCATGAAGTATAAATCTAAACGAGCTAAGGTATTGTAATTAGTCCTTTAGTTTCCTTAAGTGACTTCTTAGAAAACATAAGGCATCTAATGTATCATCACCCATGCTATGCGTACTTCTTATTTTAGTTACAAATTAGGTACAAATATTATGCTATGAACGGTATTGGTTTCGCATTGCACTTGTACAACTACCTTGACAATAGATTTCTGTATCACAAGCGTTGTAGCATGCTAGCTATCGCGGCATCGAGGAAAATGATCCCAAACTTCGACTTTTTAATCCTCTCTGTCATAATTTCAGAGAATCATAACTGATATCATTCTTATTGAATATCCCCACAGTTAAGCTTCCACATCATTTACTTAAATTCTGGATTTTAATGCGAGTATCTTACACAAATATCTCTGAAAATTGATACACATCGATATCAGTCAAGTTGTAAATAATATATTGGTGACTCTCTGAATCCTTGACTAATTACCAATTGCATCTAAGATATCTAAATTTCCTCAAAAACAGGATATCCGACTATTTACTATCTGAATTTGAAAAAAAAAACGAATATTTCTTACAGTTCCAGTGCGTATTCCTTTGTGAATATATCCTTTTTAATAGTATTTTCGTGATGGTCGAATACTTTTGTCCGAGTAGTGTATCAATGCCATCATAGCTGTCACAACGCAGTTATATGCAACTTTTAAATATCTTTGTTGTCCTTAAAATTACAAAATACACAATGCACAATTTTGCAATGGAATTACAACCTACATTAAATAATTTTTTATATGCAACTGTCTATTTACCTCCTTGATAGTCTACAATTGGCGCCCTTGATAAAAAGGCATATCATATAGGTACTCTCGAATTATTTCCTATGTACATACCTTTAAATACGTTGACTTTATTACGTAGGTGCGTTCATTGAAGAGTATCCCATTAAACAGCTATATGAATAAATATCATAAGATATACAGGGTGCGCCAGAAGTCGCAACAATAAATTTTACTTAATTGATTTGACCAAGATAATTTAGTTTAACTTTAAATCGGTTTGCATCTATGGAATCTAGCACTCTTCTAGTTTAGAAATGAACACTATTCATTACACAAAATATTTTTTATAAAAATTTTTGAAATCTTATATACCCGGGACTCCAATAATCTGATTTCAAAAATGTCAAGTTCGAAAATAACTATTTTTTCCTGAGTAAAAATATTTTTATCCTCCTAAATTAGTTATTAATTCAAACTACTAATATATTACTATTTCTTTTGGTTTATATACCAGTGATCATCAATAAGAAGAACAATTGTTAAAGTATAGTCATAGAATGTACCTAGCATTCGAGTTTTTTTTCGTTTGATTTTTATCTTTTTTCTAGACACACAAACATTTATGATACACCTTAGCAAATATATTTGGTAAGACAAGCGATTGGATTGCAAAATAATTAAAATAATCAATATAATTTTAGAGAAAAGCGAAATGTCAGATGTTAGACTCACTTGTGTAAGTATAATACACCAACAAAATTTGTTGCAGAACTTTTGACGCACCCTGTATGTTAGAGCTTCTCTTATAACTTTTCTTCATCACGTCGCTTTCCCCTTTTCTGAGCCGTTTTGAAAGTGTATTTTTAAAAGATATGCTTTTTTCATAATTACATAGTTGTATGTATAGTATGTTACAGTCAATGTGTAAAATCAGTCAATTTGTAAATTGACTGAAATTTCCAGTCAATTTATAAATTGACTGATTCACTTAGGCAATTTACAAATTGACTAGAATTTTCAGGCAATTTACAAATTGACTGAATCATTGGTTAATTTATTTGACAGATTGACTGAATAACTTATGAATAGAATCAATAGATAATGTATATGAGAAACCTGACTGAAAGTAGTGTGTTCTTAATAACAACAACCAATCAAAGACTATATAAGGCAATGCTATATGAAATCCTTATAACTCTTTGAGATGGCGGACACTATAGAACTTGCTTTCCGTTAGGAGATGTTGAAACGAAAAAGCTTTGATACAAAATCATTGTTGATGACAAAAGACGAGTATTTTTTGTTGCTTGAAGAAATCAAAGTTGCATCTGCCACCGCAAAGAAGTCTAACAGGCAGTACTATATCCTTGGCAGGTATGTGAACAATAATTATTGGTTCCACATTTAGAACCCGATTCATGGCTCTGGCATCGATTAGTTGACATATTTTATATATTTAACAGGTACGAAATTCTTCAGTGTGGTGATGTTGAGAAGTTAATTCGAAAGCAAAGTGGAGGCTCCCAAGAACTTGTTTACTTTGCTCACATAGATGATATGTTCGACATCATTAAATGTTGCATGCGGCCATGGCGGTCGAGACAAGATGACTAAAGCTTTGAACAAATATGCAAACATCACTCGTGACTCCATTGAGCTCTACAAATCTCTATGTGTTCAATGTCAACAGAAACGTAAGTGTGCCACTACCAAGGGTGTTATTGTGAAGCCAATTCTGTCCAAAGACTATGGTTCCCGTGTTCAGATTGACCTCATTGACATGCAGTCTATGTGCAAAGGATCGTATCGCTGGATTATGGTTTATCAAGACCACTTAACAAAGCACTGCGTATTACGCCCTTTGACTTCCAAACGTGCAGCTGAAGAACAATAGTTACCATTCTGGAATTAAACAACCCCCTTTCAAGGCCCTGTTTGGACGTGATGCACAAGTTGGACTACGTTCAGCATCCCTTCCAAGTGAATTCTTAGAACGCCTTGTGTGCGAAGACGATCTGATGATTGCTTATCAGCAATTTGACCCCTCTCAAGTCTCTTCAGGTGACCGGACCCCAGTTTTTCCAAATTTCCCTACACAAGAAGACACGTCACCTGATCCCTCAGATGCTACTTCTCCCACATCTTCATCTGCTCATTCGTCTCAGGAAACCGCAATCCAAATACGGCATGACAACATTCAGCTCAACCGTAAGAGAGCAGCTGATGGACAGATAGCTCAGGCAGAACGCATGTTGAAACGGAGTCGTCTTGAGCAGGTTGCTGGAAACTCTGGAGACAATGTAGTTATTCCAATCCCTTTAGTGGAACGCGGTAGAAGTGATCCTCGAAACATCATGTGTGTAATTCTAGACAGAAATGAAAATGACATGTACCGTATAGCAGTCCGTGCAGGAATCCTGAAAGGATCTTACAGCCGAAATCAATTTGATTTGTGTCCCCATCCGCTGTACAGTGTGAACGATTTCTACACAGACAAAGAAATAGGTCTGCGACAAGCTGTTCAACAAGGGTCTAAGTGTGGTGGACAAGGATTTTCCAAGTGTAATTGCACACAAAGTGGCAAACAATGCAAATGTTTCAAGGCTGGACTTAAATGTAATAGTAAGTGTCACGCCAGCATGACTTGCCCCAACAAGATCTGAATGGGAACGATATGTAAACGTTATGGACTCAACATAATGTTGTCATAAGCTGTTAATGCAATATATTGATATCAATAAATTCAATTCATGATTCAGTCAATCTGTCAAATAAATTAACCAATGATTCAGTCAATTTGTAAATTGCCTGAAAATTCTAGTCAATTTGTCAATTTGTCAAGTGAATCAGTCAATTTATAAATTGACTGGAAATTTCGGTCAATTTACAAATTGACTGATTTTATACATTGACTGTAACATATATAGATAGATCGAAATAACAAATATTGTATCCTTGTTACATAAAAATATCGCTCCAGTATGCTCTCTGGAAACTGTGTGTAATACAAATCCTAATAAAGGAGAATATTCCGAGAGTAACATGGATTCCAGTGATTGAGGAAAGGTAGAGATGATTATCTAAATAAATTTTTGGGTATGCTATCTATCTGAATTATTATACCATTATCAGATTCATGGTGATCATTGAGGTACTTTGACACCCTAGCAACGCTATAGCAACATTGGAATTTGAAAAAAAAGTTCATTCATCTCAAAACATGTTTGCATCCTCTCGAGTGACACCTTTTTCGACGTTCGGGCATCTGAGTGCATTAAATATATTAAAAGACTCTAATATTGAGTTTTATAAAAGGCAAAACTAATTGGCTCTCCCCGCTGTTGCCATTAAGATAAGTACAATATTCAACCGCATACATACAGGGTGTTCAATAAATTCCTATAATTTGTCATTTACATATCTAGAATATCACTTGTTATGATTTAAATTTCAACCTAATTCTCCTTTTATTAGTAAATGGTGTGAAAATTAATATTTTAAAGATATAGGTACTTTAACACCATATTTATATATGTTAGTAATACATTCCTAAGCTCTATTGTGCTTGGTTAATGATTTCAGACGGTCAATGTATTAGTTCAACCTTCTTCTACTGCATCCCTAGTCCAAAATCGTCAAGTTGCTATGAGGCCTTATATGCAATAGGCTATGGTAGGAGTTAATTTTCTTAGAATTTTTAGGGATATAATTTGAAAAACATTTGACCCTGATTCGCGATTTTCGCCTTGCAAGACGCATTTTTGTTCTCAAAAATCACCATACTGCAAAACACCTCCCATTCTCAAATTCGAAAAACCTTTTGAAACTATTCAAATTGCAATCTCTTAAAACCATACTATACAAGTATTATAAGAAATTTTAAACTTACTGAAGCTTGTAATACTATAACTTAATTGACGCTCTGTATATATGATTTTGAGGTCGAAAGAGTCTAGAATTGTGAAAATTTGGAATTTTACCCAATTTACCCTATATTGTAATATTATTTATCGATTAAGACGTATTAATCAATTTCTAATCCTAATGTGTAGGAATTGAAACAGCATTGATGTTTACAGTGTTGTTAAGGGCAACTTTGTGTGTAATTCTACGTAGATATAACTAGTAATACGAGTATTAAAATTTTAATTTAGGTTTCAGAAATTTGTAATATAAGTTGTTAAAAATACCTGGTATCATAGCCTAAATACAAGGCATTTCACTGGTTGAAACCAGGGATAAGATAAACTCGTGATAATAAGTAGTAAAATAAATATCGAAAAATATGCATTATACGTCAAAGAATATATTAACAACATATATAAACATGAATCAAAGTGCCCATATCCGTTGTCAAAATTAGGAGTAGTCATCATGCTATTGCCCGCAATAGCTATATTTAAGCCAAATTATTCTGATTTTCTGACCTGTTTTAAGCACACTTTTAACATTATTACCGTATGATTTTCGCACAGAAAGTTCAGGACCAGTTAATACGAAAAAAATTTATTTGATCTAATATAGTAATATGCAACAACCTACTTCCCTTTAGCTGACAATACAATTTGTACTTCTGAATTAGATATTTTTCGAGTTGTTGAATAATTGCCATATTTAGTAATTTGTCCAATACTCGAAAATCAGCATAATTTGACATTTATATTATTTGTTGAAATATATTTATAATTGATTCAGATTTTAAAACTATTATTGACCGTTTAGATAGTATATTATGAAAATAATATTTGTGTTTCCAAGTGAATCTAATTATCGATTCCCTTTTATATAGGAATCGACTTTTGGAACAGTTCCAATGTTTCAGGTTTGACTCCATTACATCTAGCTATAACTGTTGGTTCGCCAATAGCAACGAGAATTTTGTTAGAAAATGCTACAAGTAGTATTATTGATTGTAAATATTGTGGATATAATGCTTTACATTTGGCTGCAAAATTAAATAAAACTGAATGTATTCGAGCAATGTCCCAATTTTTAATGGAGGGAATTAACGGAGATGAAAAATGGAAGTATCTCATCCAATTAAAAGATGATGAAAATATGTTACCTGTTATGCTTTCTGATGAATGTGGATGTATTAAGGTAATATTCTTACTTTTATGTTTGTTATTACTAGAATATGACATATTATTGAGTGGTTTCCAAACTTTGTATTGATTCCTTTTTTTAATGTTTCCACAATTCTATTCCCCTACTCTAAAAATTTTATAACAACTGGACAAATTAATCATGAATCATTTTATTAGTAGTATAGTCAATAGATGCCTATTGGATGTAGTCATATTTTATAGAATAATAATATTGGATATAGTGATAATTCTTTAGAGTTTGAGTTGCCCCAGTTGAGGACATTCCATACTAATTTTATTGGATATAGTGATACATCAGACATAGTGATAATTCGACCCAAAATTCCCTCCTCTGCCACTATCACTATATCAAATATCGCCTGTACACCGAAAAGTGTCATTCTTAAGTCACCTCTACAATTTATATTGATTTGTGTTTATATGATCTATCCTAGTTTAACGAACTGTAGCCTATTAGGGACGCATTCTATACTTTTATCCGAATTATATAGAGTTAGTCACTTGTGGGTAATTTTAATCCCTTTAGCAGATAGATTAATCTGATTAATATAAAAATATCCCTCGCTTAGGTCAAAGTGTGCAGACAAGTTCTGAGAACTCTACATATTATAGTAGTTACTCGAATCTAAACATGTTCCTACTCCAACTCCTCAGTTTATCGAGTTAAAATGTGTGCATTAATCATTATATAGCGCAGTCATAACAACAATATTAATGTCTATTTAGCGTAGGAAATCTCATTTTGGACCAGTTGTTGAAAAATATGTGGAAATTTCATTGGAATGTACGAACACTTTTTTTATTAGCGTTTTACACTCATTTTATTTGTGTTTTGCACTCATAGTTATTGAGATAATGCCCAAGTTAGTCAAATTACATTTCCCAAGCAACGCATGAGCTTGGGAAATGTAATCTGACTAACTTGGGCTATATCGCAATAACTATGAGTGCAAAACACAAATAAAATGAGTGCAAAACGCTAATAAAAAAGTGATCCTACTGTTCCATAATTAAAACTATAATATTTAGGCGAATAATATATTTTATTAAATAGGAAGTCGCCTACTACTTATCATATGACATCATTTATTGGTATTTAGCACTTACAGTTATTGAGATATAGCCCAAGTTAGTAAGATTTCGCTTCCCTGGCAACGCAGGAATGTAAGTACATTCCGATGGAAATTTCTACATATTTTTCAACTGTATCGAAACCCAAAATTATTGTCGTATAGCATATTTGTCTATATCCGCTTATTGTATACCGAGTTTACTCTCAATTCACTTACTTTTCCTCGGATAAGTACATGTATTAATTAACGATTGATTTTTTATTGAACCTTGTAATATGATAGAGTGAATTTATCCATATTGAGGATTTTATCATCGAAGTTTGATTAATTCACTATGGATTTCAAAAATTCACCAGAATCACTTCATAGCAGAGCCATCGGCATGATAATCGGTGGATGGTGCAGAAAGATGTTGCCAAGTGTTGTGATAAACCTCTCAAAACGATTCAGCGTTGGTTCCATCCCAGTTCAGTCCAAAATGATAGAGTTTGGGCCACTGATAGCTCTAAAGTTCCACCTCGTGAAATTATTAAAAACCCCCTTAAAGTCATGGTCTGGGAAATTATGAGCTACCGTGCTCTCTCAGAATTGCATTTCGCTCCTTCTAAACAAATGGTAACCTCTCAATACTATGTGGAAGAGGTGTTGGAGAAATCCTGTCGATCTGCGATATCCCGTTCTACGAAGACAGGGGATATTGTGACCAGGAAATTACTTCCAAACATGTCACGCGCCATTTTTATGCAAGATGGTGCTCCAACACACCTCTAATCGCGCACAGGATTGGTGCAAGAACAACATGCCCGCTTTCTGGGACAAAGGGGAATGGCCTGGCAACTCACCGGATTTGAATCCAATAGAAAAGCTATGGAGTATTTTGCAGGAGAAGCTGAATGAGTGTCGCCCTCAACTATTCTCAAGCAGTTGTCAGAAAATCTTAAAATTGCCTGGAGAGATATTGATCCCTCGATCCTTGAAAATTTAATTTCCGGGATGCTAGGCCGTATTGCTAAGTGTCTCCAATTGAATGGAGGATATATTGGCAAATAATGGGTTAAATCTGACACTTTTTACATATTTTAAAATAATCCTAACGAATACTACAATAATTTTGGGACACCCGGTATATTGTTTATTACAGTATGTCAAGAAATTGATGATGCCTAGATAATAGCTTCATTTCAAGTAACTAAAGTTACAAAAGCAAGATATCTTTGTTTTCTTAGTGTTTTCATTTGAAATCGAACCATTTTTTATTCTCGGTGGCATTTCAGACGTCAAACTACGGAAACCAGGTAATATCAGAGATCAACCATAATTGTCTTTTTTAATGAGGGAATTTGTATTGGTTGCTGGTTCCACATCTTTGACTCCCCCTTGATAATATAGCTTTGAGATTTTCTATTGATAACAATTCAGAATTGTATCCTAGCCATATACAATTAATCTGAAACAAATTAATGTTGTATTGTAACGAATCTTATAACGAAAGTGATAAACTGTGGCCGCATCCATCTTACTGGAGGATGGTTACGAACTTGGCTAGAAGCATTTCCAAACCAGAACAGAGCCACTTTCTATTTTTATGTTAAATTCAGGAGACAGAGTATTTTCTGGTGTTTAACATTTAATATTTGCCAGATACTATTTGTCTTTTAGGATTTTTTTATCATTAAGATTAATGTTTATACAATTCAAATTTGGAAAAAAGTCATCACACAGGAAGGGATCATCAATTTCTTGACATACTGTAGGCGAGGTTGTGTAAAATTCAATGATTTGAATTATTTTTTTGTAATATTGCATCTGATCATTTACAACATACACATCAGATCAATCAATTCAATCATTTGCGCTTATTCAAATCGTTCAGCTCATTCATTTTAATAATTCAATTCAACTCAATTTCAATTAAATTCAAATCATTTCAGATCATTTAAATCATTTAATTTATTCAGATACTTTATAGTATAATTTTTAGCTCCATTTAGTATTTAGCCCCTGAAGAAAAATAAATGTTTCACAATACATATGCAAGAGAGCTTTAGATGAATATAACCGCACGAGTGAACCAAGAAATTTAGAACCCTCTTTTTGGGGGGCGATTATTCGAGGGCCGGCAACTATTTGAGTATATACGGTCATTCAAATATAAATCAAATCAGATAACTTGAATCAATTATAATCATTTCAATTCAATTATAATCAATTCAATTCAATTCAAATCAATTAATTTAAATGAAATTAAAGATCATTCAAATCATTTTATTTCATTCAATGACTAGATTCTTCATTCGATTCTTCATTCTCTCTCTCTCTAAAACAAAAGAACTTAGAAAATTAGTTAGTAATATTTTTTAGCAAAAACTAAGTATTTGCTTAAACTTAAGCAAATATTTAGTTTATAACTTAAGTCATGTCTGGGGTTGACTTAACTCTGAAATTATTTTGTAAATCGTGTTTCGTCGGTCTATAAATTAATATAAAAGCTTGTAGGCAGTTTTTATTTCTGTTGTATGAATCATTGACGCGCTAGGAGTGTTTTGTCAGTTCTATCTGTGGTATTAAAATGAAGTTGGCGAATAACTGCTAGAATATTATTAGAATACAAATGTTTTCGAAAAGTGATTGAGATGCGTAAAGAATCGAATTGTCTAAATATATCCATGACATCCATGACGTTTAAATGATCTAATTGGAAGCTGGCGAATAACTGCTAGAATATTATTAGAATACAAACGTTTTCGAAGAGTGATTGAGATGCGTAAAGAATCGAATTGTCTAAATATATCCATGACATCCATGACGTTTAAATGATCTAATTGGAAGCTGGCGAATAACTGCTAGAATATTATTAGAATACAAACGTTTTCGAAGAGTGATTGAGATGCGTAAAGAATCGAATTGTCTAAATATATCCATGACATCCATGACGTATTAAAATGATGATACTTAAGTATGTGATCTAAATGGAATTCAGCGAATATCTACTATGGAATATGAATAATTATTCTACAAACGTTTTCCAGAACAAACATCTGAAAACAAACTACTATATAAACTACTGCTGGAAACAAGAACAAAATAAATTCGAAACATCTCACGGAATAAGAAATACTGAAACTAATGGCAGAAAAATCCAAACCCCGGGCGAAAAACTTTTCCTCTGAAGAAATAAACTCCTTAGTGGATTTAATTCAGGAGAAAAAATCCCAACTGTTTGGCAGTTTGAGTGCTTCCTTCAATTTCGAAGAGAAGAACACAGTTTGGGATGAAGTCGCGTCTGGATTGTCAACACTTCATGGCACATCAAGGAATCGAGACGATGTTCTCAAAAAGTGGTCCAACCTCCTGAGCAAGCATAAACCACTAATTGCCGATAAGCTTGCTTCGATGAAAAAAACTGGAGGACGTCCCCCTGGAAGTGAGCTAACTCCACTGGAGGAGAAAATCCAAAGCATCAAAGGGAAACAATTATTTGAGGGCATCGCTTCTAGGGTAGCATCACGAATGAACTTACTCACTCCCAAGTGTCTTATGATTCTGATCAAATGGTCACAAGCCCTCTGTTTTCAACGGATGATGAGCAACCCAACCTGGCGGAACAACCCAGTCGAAAAAGAAAGTTTTCTTACCCACTATCTGGCGCAACTGCAGATATGCAACTGACAAATACCAAACATATTTTGTTAGAAAAGGAAGAGAATTTGGCTGTAGTCAAAAGAATAGAGTCAAGTTTAGAGAGAATTGAATCGCATATGCAGAGAATAGGAGATATGTTGCAGAATCTACCAGAGATGATCGCAAACCAAAAAGCGATGTTATCTGCCTTGACACAGCCTCATATGCATCCATTCGCAGGACCATTTGCTCCGCCATCCTACCCTAAGAGTTTCCCTCCAGGACCTTTCCATCCTCCAAGTTCCAGTGATTATTAATTACTATTTATGTTCACTACTTTTGTAATCTTAATTATTTCAGATAACTAGTTATGATGTTGAGACAGTGAAGCAGCTTAATCAGGATAAAATGGTCGAAAATAATTTCTTTAAACTAAAATAATCGTGAATCGGGACATCATATCGGATAATCGAGAGCCACCGTACTCTGAAAGTGTTCCGACGAAGCGGTTTCAACTGTACATTAAAATGTATTAAGAATGGGTAATTGGAATTCAATACAATGTAAAGTCAAATAAAATTAACATACATTTGACATGCAATGATAAAGCATAATTTACTGGAAAAATTCAGTTACTATAGCTTCCCTCATTACGATACCATTTTCTGAAGGTTCCTGCAGATAATCAATGCCAGGAGTGGGTTCATCCATTGTTGATTCGAGTTCGGTCAGGAGGCCATGGTCGATACACATGTTATGCAGCACCATAGTAGCGATGATTATTTTACAGCATTTTTCAGGACTATAACAGAGAGTCCCTCCTGTTCTACCCATAGACCTCCAACGGCTCTTCCAAATACCGAAAGTGCACTCAATTGTTTGACGAACTTTAAGGAAAGCCCGATTATACCTTCTTTGCCCAGGTGTAGCTGGAGAAGTTATAGGAGTCATTAACTTAGTACGTAATCCATACGCACTATCACCTAAGAGCCACCCATGGACAGTTTCAATCCCACCACTTGTTATCTCCCGGTTGATGCCTGATTGACGCCAAATAAAAGCATCATGAGTGCAGCCGGGCCATTTGACAACAGCATTGATGAAGCGAAATTCATGGTCACAAATTGCTTGGATGTTTATAGAGTGAAATCCCTTTCGGTTAACATAGAGATCCTCATTCGTTGATGGCGCAAGGATGGGAACATGGGAGCCATCAATACATCCAAGAACTAGTGGGAACTTGCATTTCTTTAAGAAATATTCTTGAATGACCCTTTGTCGAGTTGTATTCGGAAATTTGATATATGCTGCAGCTATGCTGGTTAATGCTTTAGTCACAGCAGTTACGCATCTCGATACAGACGTTTGCGAGATTCCATGTGCGGATGCGATAACTGTCTGAAACGTTCCAGTAGCTAAGAACTGCAGAGCTACAGCTAGTTGTGTTGCTGGAGCAATTGAGTGGGAACGAGCAGTAGATCGATGAAGCTTGATGGAAATTTTATTCAAGAGGTCTACAAACATATACTTCGTTATTCTGTATCTAGCGATAAAATCGAAGTCAGAATATGCCTCCATTGGGTTAAGTCGATCCCTAAAAACTCTTTGGCGACGTAAACTGTTTTCAATAATTTCAATTTCAATCTCAAGTAAACTTAGTGCAGAAGCCATGAAATCTAACTAAACTAGAATATTTCTTCATAAATTTATAACTATTCAATAGGACTATTGTTCATATAATTTAACCATGGAATTTGATAGTGATTACAGTATTTGGATAATTCAAAAGTATTCAATTCTTGACATTTTTGTAAAGCAAGCAAATTCTTGGCTATTTCCAAGTTAAGCAAATACTTAGATTTTGCTTAAAGTTAAGCAAATACTTAGATTTTGCTTAAAGTTAAGCAAATACTTAGATTTTGCTTAAAGTTAAGCAAATACTTAGATTTTGCTTAACGTTAAGCAAATACTTAGTTTTTGCTTAAAGTTAAGCAAATACTTATATTTTGCTTAAAGTTTAAGCAAATACTTATATTTTGCTTAAAGTTAAGCAAATACTTAGTTTTTGCTTAAAGTTAAGCAAATACTTAGTTTTTGCTTAAGTTTTAAGTTAAGCAAAACTTAAGTTAAGTTTAGTGAATAAGGGCCATTACCAACCCTCTTCGATAGGATGATTTTAGACCAGGATAAGCACAATTTACTCAATACGTCCCAATTCCAGACACCACAGAAACACCAACCTTTCTAGATATCACTATATCTTCAATAATGCTCATAGAAATACATACCAACAAACTACGAGATGGTCCAGAATAGAATTCCTTGCACTCACATTTATCGATTTGGAGAAAGGTTTCATATGCTATATTCATACATTTCGACACATACCGAGAAGGATATTTAAGAGAACCTCTATTCATTAGAACAAGTATACTGGGATTCAACGGCATTGTTAACTTTCAGGAGTTTATCTAATGTTAAAAGGCCGTGACAAGATTGACAACCACTAGACTTCTTAAAGTAAGAGAAGACTTTGTATCCTGCTGTATAAACGAGACATCTAATTCAAGAAATGAGATTGCATTCAATTTAGTGAGATAATGTTCTATATCGAGTTGTTCCTGAGTTAAATAATCATAATCGTCAGCAAATTTGTTGAGATATTCCTCCCTTAAGAAAAATGATGCCTTCAGTTGAGACAGAAAAATATTTTAATTCAAACACAATTACAATATTTGAAAGTTCGAGTCTGCGTTCAGTTTTAAAATATGAGTAAAAGACACGAATGGCATATTAACCCAGCAATCCAACCAAGGGACAACGTTGTTAAAAATCTGACAGGTAATTTGGAGCTGAATATTCATCCTTAAATCGTATATTTTTGCTTTAATATAATCAAAATTAAAAGATGAATAATTGAACAAGGCATTTACATTGATTAATTATAAAAAAGTTCCAAAATGTTGCAAAATGGTAAAAACGAATTCTATACAACAGCGGGCGTTAATGGTTAGTAGAAAACATACTAAACAGTGATATGATGACGGTGGACATTTTGGATGAGACAACATATCCGTTGGTTTTTAGGAATTCCCGGGTGTGACGTAGGTTTTTTTGGGGGTGAGGTCATGTTTGAGACTTATTCGGGGCTGTATGCCTCGCTGTTTTCATAGAAACGCTTTAGTTCTTCAAGGGTTGTATTGCCGTGCCTTTGGTCATATATGTTCTGTACTCTTGGATTAAAGCCTGCCTCAGCTATTTTAGGTGATAGAAGATTTAAATTTAGGTGAATAATGATGTGTCTGCATGGGAATAATAGTGATTGAAAATCATTGGCTCCTGTGAGAAGCACTCAACCATAGCCTACTATAATAAGGCCTCAGAGTAACTTGGGAATTTGGGACCAGGGATGCGTAAGAAGATGGTTGAACTAATACATGAGCTGCCTTAAAGCATTAACAAAGCACAATAGAGCTTAGGAATGTATTACCAACATATATAAATATGGTGTCAAAGTACCCCTATCCGTTGTTAAAATTTAGATTAGTCACCATATGGTTGCGCAATAGGGTATATTTGTGACAAATAGGTCGTTTAGGGGCACTTCTAAGTGTTTATATTATAAAATCTTTCGCATAGAACTGAGATGTGAATAGGTTAATACGAAAAATTTGATGGAATGTCGCTACATTCCAGTGTTGCTATGGAAACGTGTTTTGGACAGTTTGGATCATTCTTGAAAACCACATAGGGCTAGACATTTAAATGTAATTCCATTTGATAGTAAATATACTACTTCCTATTAAGCGATAATATAATTTCGACGTCTGAATTCAATGGTTTACGAGTTATTAGACAATTTATCATATTGGTCACATTTGGTAATTTGTCGAATATCTCGTAAACCATTGAATTTAGACGTCGAAATTATATTATCGCTTAATAGAAAGTACTATTTTTCCTATCAAATGGAATTACATTTAAATGTCTAGCCCTTGTGGTTTTCAAGATATGTCCAAACTGACCAAACACGTTTCCGTAGCAACACTGGAATGTAGCAACATTCCATGAAAAAAATCCTTTTTTCGTATTAACTCATTCACATCTCAGTTCTATGCGAAAAACATTATAATAAAAACACTTTGAAGTGCCCCTAAACGGCCTCTGATAATCACTGAATTTGACGCAAATATAACCTATTGCGCAACCATATGGTGACTAATCAAAAATGGTGACTAACCTTTAACAACGGATATGAGTACTTTGACACCATATTTATATATGCTGGTAATACATTCCTAAGCTCTATTGTGCTTTGTTAATTATTTAAGGCAGCTCATGTATTAGTTCAACCATCTTCTAACACATCCCTAGTCAATTTACTCTGAGGCCTTATATACAGTCAGCTATGACTTGACATTCTATTTTGTACAAATGATTGAATGCTGATATTTTTGACTTTATATTTGTTTTTTTTTAATGATCAAATTGATTGATTATAAAAATTATAACACACTTTAATTAATTGTTGCTAACGTTCTGAACTGAAATTGGTCGAGTCTTTCAAATATAATAATATTTGAAAATGTCAACTTTCTATGTGATTTCAAATTGGCATTACATTCAGGATTAATATTCGCAATCCAAAAGAATTAAAATAATAAAAGTCATTCTTCAAAATAAATCTGAAAATGTCTGATAAAATGTAGGAAAAATGAGTACACATCAACGTGCATGTAAGATCCTCCCTAGTGATGATATTCAGTTCGTGCCAGTAAAGTTACGAATTGGGGAGTGCAATCAGAATAGAGTAATTGTGAAGAGAACCGGCCAAAAGAATATTCACCTGTGTAGAGACGTCATTGAACTCAGTTGGAGTGGAGACGAGTGTAAACAGTTCCAGCTTACATTTCGAATAGAAAGAAATACATTGACTATACATACATATAGGTCGTAAACGCTATCATTCTGATTATTAGCTAGACATCTTCGCGTCCTACACTAATAAGCAATCCATACATAAATTTGGACGTGACCAGTTTCATGCATAAAAAGAGCATGTTAAACAATATGGTATCCACCGAAGCTAACATTCGAGAAAGGGGAGAAAATTCAAGCAAGAGTATTTGCCAGCAGATCAAAAGCTCGACTATCCGAAATTAGAGATGCTTACTTGTAGTAGACTTTGTATATGTAACAATCATTTACTATGTACGATAGGCGTTCAAAACTCACACAGAATAACATATTTTCTTTCATTTTTGGCTTTATTTTTCTCCATAATCCCCGTTGAGGGTGACACACTTGCTCCAGCGGTCCTCCATCTTCTCTAGGCCAGTCCTGAAGAACTCATCCTTCTCCTCCAGAAACTTCAAAGGCGGAGATGACGTCACCATCACAAGCGAATGCTTACCACGAAGGTGTTCCTTCATCAATCGAAGAAACAAATGAAATATCAGAAGGAGCAAGGTCTGGAGAATTAGGAGGATGTGGCAGGATTTCAAAGCTACATCTGGCAGCAGTGGTGACCGAAACCTGCGCCGTGTGAGCAGGAGCATTGTCCAGCAAAAGCAGAATGCCTTTGCTGAATTTTCCGCGACACCGAACTTTGATCTGCTCCCGTTGATGGTTTGCTCTAGGAAATCAAGCATGACAACACCATTCTAGTCCCAAAACCCTGACACCTGTTTTTCGGGAGAAAACTACCTGTTCTGTTCGATCTCCTTTTTGTCCATCCTGATTTGATATGTTTGGTAAATCGAAATTACGCAACTCGGTTTATTGATATTCTTTATGAATAATTAAGTCATATAAAATCAATATTTATATTTATAATTTTGTATACATAATTTAATAATAACGTTAGTGACAGTTGTACAATATTGTTGTAATGATTATCACTGCCCAACTATGCTAACATCCAAGCTTTATTGGGAGGTGCCCCATTCACAGTTCCAATCTCCATCCCAGACAACGATATGTCGCAATAGCAATATACACGTAACAGTAGAAATGTAAGCACGCTACAACCAAGTGTAACTGGAATTTAGGTTAGTAAGAAATTGAGAAATGTAAACACCATCGATAATTGGGAAACTTCTAAAAATATACACATGTGTACTGTACATGGCTATATTTAGAATTCTACCACCACATTATAAGAAACTAGTTCTATTATTAGCATGTGAGGTGGAACAATTATGGGCACTGTAGTTAATTAACGAGTTGCATCGAATCAGTATAAGTATGGAAATAATTAGTGTCATAACTAATTACAAATGTCTTCTTCATAACAAGATATTATGTCTAAATTCCGCAGCGCAGATCTCCCGAAGGTTTGCATTCCGGCTGATTTTGAATCTAGCATGGAGCCAAGTGGGTCTGACAATGAAGAAAAATTCATATTCAAAGTTCCAACAACCCCAACTGATTTGACACCAGCTACATCCACGCCTACTGAGCTTGGTTCTACTCTCTCTCAAGTTGCCCTCTCTCCGCAGATATCCGATTCTACGGATAACATGGCACCAGCTGCCTCCGTTCCTACCAAAAAGCGAGGACATTAATTCAATACTGGGAGGATTCAGAAGGGTGAGGGGAGTCAAGATAAAATCTACTTTCACACCCTCATCCACCAAGCGATTACCTCTTCCTACTAGCACTCCCAAATCTAAAACATTATTACAACTAGTGAAGTTTCCTCAGCCCAATAAACACCTCAGTATTATGGTACAGAAGGATGGAGCTCAATCATTTCGTGATCTCTACATTCCTCATGGCTCGCAAATAATTGATATCGATATACTGTGTACGGTATTCTCTATTAAGATGCACTGGTAAATTGAATCTGTATCAAATACGCTTTTCGTGATGGGTTACAATCATATCTCTTGTTGAAATTCAGTCGCTGTCATCTTGTGCTTGCTGAATTTTCCACATCCTGTCCGGTTGGAATGAAGCCTAATGAAACAGTGAAGGATCCCCAAATGCTTTGCCGGAAAAAGTCGGCAGTCAACATTAGAGCTTTACTAGCAGCACACTGTACTTCTATGAGCTGATGTGATTTTCTACTGACCTGCAATCTCCTTGATATACAAAATACCTGGCATGGAATATCCAAGTCTCCATTCCCGCGCAATTGGTTCATTCTGCAGATAAAATATGCCAAGCAATCCATGTCCTTGACAGCAAAAGAAGTGAGAGCCAAAACTGAGTTATCTAGCATTCCTGGTTGCAAGGTGTGCGCGGTGAGCTTTGACTTGAACAAGTCAGGCGATGGAATCTTCTACCACAATAGAAATCTGGGGTAGATCAGTTGAAAGCATTATATAGCTATACTGCATTGTAGGAGATGGAGACTCAAGCTCTTTCAAATGGTTAGAAGAAAATGATCCTTTTAAATAAATGGAAGTTACCCGGAAAGAGGAATGTCTTGGGCACACGTGAAAACGATTAAAGAAACTTTAAAAAGAAGACATTCTCCAAGCTAATACCCACATCAAAAGTCGAGATAATTGGTCATCTATACACTCTTGTTACTGGTAAGTACAGAAGCAGAACACCACTAGACATTCAAAACGCCCTTTACACACTGATGAATAGTTTGTTCGAGGAGATCGTTGCCCATTCTCAAAAGATTAATGGTGTTATTTTAAATAAGGCCTCTCAATTTCAGCTGAGAATACCTCTCATCCACTTCCCAAACTCCGACAATCCTATCTGAATAAAGACGAGTATTACGCCAAGAAGATATTTTCAAGAAATTTTCAAGAATTGAAATGTGTTCCGCTTTGACAATGGGATTGATACAGCACTGTAATGAGTCGGTACATTCAGTTTTGTGGCATAATGCTCTAAAGACAAAATTCGCTTCAATCCGCTGCTGCTATTGCTGTGCGCACTTTCAATGCAGAGTCAATGATGCTCGCTGCTATTCTTGCAAATCAAGGAGTCCAATGGTCCTACATAACTCACTTAGCATCGATGGATAAAGAATGGAACCGCTGTAAACTTATAGCCGTTATTGGTTCTCAAAAGAGGCGTCGGAGAGTTCTCAAATCCCAATTCATTGCAGCCGAATCCTCTGGGCGTAGACATAAAAAGGATACTACGACCTATAAATCTGGAAGTTTTGGTACTGAGCTCTTATCTGTTGTCATGGAAGAATTATCTTCCACGAGTGTTAACCCTGGTGACTCTGAAACAGTTTGCGATGAATGTGAACAACACGACTGCCCAACCGGGGGAAAAAGGGACGAATGATGACTGGTTAGGCTGTGAGTTCTGCCTGAGATAGTTTCATTGTGGATGCGGCAATACCAGTCTAAAGGACTTTGGAGATGGTCCTTATGTCTGTAGGAAATGTGATTTGGAATTCGAGTCCCCTGTAGAACCTGTACAACTATAGTTTCTGTGTAGCATGCCTCTATTATAATGTATGATATACTTGTTTGTTCATTTATACTATAATAAATATGTATGCATCAATCTATGCCAGGGAATTTGAAACTGCGTTATTAATATTAAAAGAAAGCCCCTCACAGACAGGCTCGAAGTGGTTCAAAATTCATGGGATGACATGTATTGTGTCATCATCCAAAGAATGTGGGAGCACACTTCTAGCCCGTTTTGTTCATAATAATCCTGGATGTACATATTGATATATGCTATTACACTTCAATTTTGATATTAGCATTCAATTAATTCGAATATCGAAATGTACTTTTACTGAATTACAGCTTATTAGCCGTTGAGATTTCTTTTCTATCAAAAAATATGCGTTTACTCTCAATACTTTAGCCCGTGTTCTATTCTCGATTGCTTAATCTTCGTCAATATTCTGTTGACAACTCTTTCGTGGGCATAACGGCATCAAAAACAATTTTGTGGAAACCTGAATTAATGTCCATAATGTAAGAACCATTTCCTATAACTAGCATGAATCCACTCTGACCTTCTTTTTAATTTGAGATCAGAGAATTGTGGCTTCGATCAGTCGACAAGATGCTAAATTTTAGATGAGTGAGTAGCTTATGTTCAAAACTTTACTTTTGAGTACAAAATCGACTTAATAATTAGTCGGCTAATACCTCATCTCCAGCATTGAGTTTTTTCAGCACATCGTACTATTCGCGCGCACCAAGCTGTGTAGACTTCTTTTATCGAGAGATTATCGTGTTGCTGCGATGTCTTTACTCTTCCAACACCGTACTAGACAGAACTGTTTCTACAGTAGAGAAAGTCTTACCAACTTTTCATCAAGAGCTGAATTGAGATTCCTGAGTGTTCAATATGATTTAGTAGAATGATTTATGAAACAGGGTAATGGATCCTTAAATTTAACTATAATCTATATATACACTGCCCGACCAAAAGTATTCGTCCACTATCTTTATCGGAATCCGGACCTGGTTATTTTAGAGAACTTCAACGTAACCCACTTCTACCACCTATGTATTAATTGCTAAATACTCTGAAATAATATTGGTTTAATATCACGTAAATATTGTTGAAGTTTGAAATATATATTAGACGTATACTATGGTGAAATTAGTACTCGCTGCATTTAAAACTACTATCACACCGTGTAATAACTAATGTTAGTACTTTGTTTGTAATCCCCCAGCTAACTTTAGAGCTTGAAGTCGTTTGGGTAAACTTTCTACCAGTTTGCAAAGCGTTTGCGAAGGTAGTTCATCCCATTCTTGTAATAGAGCTTCTTTGAGGTCTTTAAAATTCCTTGGGCGATTGCTTCTCGCATTGATACGTCTCTGGAGGATGTCCCAAAGAGACTCTATGGGATTCATGTCCGGAATTTTAGGTGGCCAAGTGAAAAGTTTGATCTTTTTCTGAGAAAGCCATTTCCGAGTTTGTGCCGAGGTGTTTCAAGGTGCGTTGTCCTGCATTAGAACAAGATTCGGCCTTTCTCTTACTAAATTTAAATAAAATTTGTGATGAAAGGGTTTCAAAACATCACTGATATAAAGAGTGGAATTCAACCTTGAATCGACGACAATGCAAGGGGCCAGCTTAAAAGCATCCCCATATTAATACAGATCCACCATCACCTTGCACTGCGTTCACAATACAATCAGATTTATAGGTTTCTCCCTTTTTTCTTCATACTTTAGGCCTCTCATCGGATTTAAACAGCTTGAACCGCCTCTCATCTGACCAAATGACATTTCTCCAATGGGATAAACTCCACGCCTTATGAGTTTTATAAAAAACTAACTTTTTTTCTTGTTTCTTGGTGAAATCAATGGTTTTCGTTTGGCTACGCGAGCATAGTACCCCATCTCGTGCATCAGACGACATGCTGTCTTAGGAGAAATTCGCATATATGCTAGTACATCATTATTAAATTGCTCAGTAATGGTGGATAAAGTAGACCATCTATTTTCCTTTATGGTTCTTCTCAGAGATCTCAAATTTCTGCCTGTCAGTTTCTTCGGCCTTCCACTTCTTGCACGATTTTCCGTAGTGCCGTTGGCCAACCACCTTTTAAGAATCGATTGGATCGTGCTTCTTAGGACAGAAACTATTTTAGAGATATCTCTTTGATAATGTCCACCCTTTTACAAACCAACAATTTGGTAACGTACATTAAGAGGAATCTCCATCTTCTTCACCATATTGTAGAAGCTAAAATATTGCTAAAAGATAAAATAATATATTTATAGTACACATGAACATGAGTCTGAATTAGAACTGTGTCGAATATCGAGTCTATCAAAATATACAATAACATTGAAAGACACTAAAGCCCATGATTATCACTAAATCCTAGATAGTTAATAGGCATAGAAGATAATTCAAAACTTAATTTGTCAATCAAAAAGTACTGAATGCATTTTAAACTTGAACAATGAAAAATGTATTATGGTACTTTGATAAAGGTAATTGTATTCCAGCTATTCATTACGCATGCTTACTTATATAGAAGGATGGACGAATACTTTTGGCCGGGTAGTGTAGTATTAGAGACCTTGTCGCATGTTTAACTATGATATTTTTCCTCCTCATCAGCCTGTATACTTGTAGATATTTAGTCATCTTCTCATATAGTATATCATCCATTTACTTGTAGATATTTAGTCATCTTCTCATATAGTATATCATCCATATAGTATATCATCCATTGCTATAATTTCAGCAGTTACAATCAATCTTCGGAAGTAAATCCCAAATACCAACACTTCCAAAAGCACTAAGTCAACTCCATGAGAGATATCTGTAAGAACAAAGCGAAAGGTAGGATTATCTGTTTTTGTAGAGGTGGGAAATTTTCGCTTGGATCTTCGAACTTAATTGTAGATTCATCATTTGACACCCACATGCAAATTCTTCAATCAATTTGAAAAAAAAAAAAAACAAATTAGCAACGAAACCAGATAACTTCAAAACAGGAACGGTGTCTCCACACTTTAGAACATTTTCCATTCATGTGACTAACTATTCAAATGCAATGTCATCCCCTAAAGCCTTGTAATAAAGAGCAACAAGACACTTAGCATTATATTTTAACTCTAATGTTATTGTGCCTCCTGTTGCTAACTTTGCCAAGAGCTTGGTATCTAGCGAGTTGAAATCGTGTGCACACTTACGGACTTCAATTTCAAAAGTTTACGAAAATATGTTTGCCCTGCAGATTCTTCATTGAAGAAGCATGTTGACCATAACAGTTTAACTTGACCTACTGTACTGCGTGTGTGTTGAAAGAAAAGAAGGTGCGTTCTTTCAATTTTTCTCATCAGTTTCACTTGTGATGATTTCAGATCGCAGGATTTTAGCGAACATGTTTTGTTCCAATTGTTAAATTAGCCCCAAGTGTTTCTTCTATGCCACTCCCATCATCAATCCAGAAAGTCAATATCCATAGGCAAGCACTCTTGATCCTGGAACTCGGTTGCTAGAGAACTATATCCATTTCTCCCTAAAGATGGCAAATGATTGCCATTACCTTTCTGGTTCAATACATGCAACTCCCAGTTAGTGGTGGATGGCAATTCTTGAGCTGATCTAAGCTGCTAAAATGAGTAGGTTCTATCAGCATTAAACTAGGTTCTATCAGCATTAAACTTACCCATTAGATGAAAAATCACATAGGAGAGCTATTCAATAATTGGAATAAAATACATCGGCTAAACTCGATCTAATGAAAGATTAAATATTAGTAGAGCTAACGATATCATTCAAAAATCACAAAATTTGTCAAATTTACAAATTTTGATGCGTAATGATGACGTCATAATAGAATGATTAGTCATCATTTTTTGATTAGAGTTGTATCACATTGAAGAATATTAATATAGAAATTCTTTTAAAATTACAGGCTTCTATCAACTAAAATGGACGAGTTGTGGTTGTAGAACTGAAATTTCTATTAATAAAATGACAATAAAGTCATAATTCCATATTGAATCGACATTTTCTAACGAATTGATTGATGAAACTGCCAGACCAGAAAACTTTTTGGTATGTTTTTGGTATGTGGAAGTATTTTGACTTGTGGATCATTCTGACCTTAGACGAAAATTTCCAATCATCATGGAATTATGACGTCATTGTCACCTTTTTTGTTATTAGTAATTTTTTTCAACTATAACTCAGCTATTTTAGGTGATAGAAGGCTGATATTTTATTGAATATGTATATTATTACAGTGAAACCTCCATAATCTGACATTCAATGGGAGACGAAAAAAATGTCGGATTATCAATTTGTCAGATTATCGAATAACCTCCATAATCCGAAATTTGTGGAAAATCAGCAAAATGTCGGATTATAGAGGTAAAATAACCTCCATAATCCGACATCATTTGAAAGGAGAATAATTTGTCGGATTATGGATGTAAAATAATCTCCATAATCCGACATTATTTGATAGACGAAAAAATTGTTGGATTATACAGGTCGAATTTGCATTACTGGAAAATCATTTAATTGTCGGATTCCGGAATAGCGAGGTGTCGGATTATAGAGGTTGTTTTCTATAGAAAAACGATCCGTGAACATAAATAATGTCTGTTTATAGAAATGTCGGATTACAGAGGTGTCGGATTACGGAGGTTCCACTGTATTCTGAATAAAAAAGACTTTGAATAATGATGACGTCATAACAGAGTGATGGGTCATCATTTTTTGATGATAGTTGCATCATATTTGAGGTATGTTAGAATCTCCTATAATGGCTGAGTTATGTTCGAATAACTGTGTAGCTTAACTTTTTAAAATGTGACATTGACCTCATAATTCCATTATGAGTCGACATTTTGCTCTGATCTTAGAACATACTGGAACCATAGCCGAAGTACTTCCATATTTCAAAAATCAGTTTTCTGCGCCCGGCAGTTTCTTCAATCATTTCGTTACATATATATATACGTGTTATACACATTAATCGAGTTTTAATAGTAAGGATAAAACTCTCACAGCTTCATGGGAGAGAGTAATATTTGATCATTTGATGACAGTTTTCTTGGAATTGGACATCTCTTCGATGCATCTCCTCACCGTTGAATACGATACATCAACTCCTCGTTAAACCTTTAGACTACTACCCTGCATTGGCCGCAAAGAAATTCGGGGATTGTTTTTAGTGTGCTTCCTATATTATTTTATTGGATCTATGATCCAATATAATAATATAGTAGAACAGTACTAAAATGAGTGCTTGAGTCCGGCCGTTTGGCCGGCCAGCCGTAAGTGGTGCACGACCAGAGTTTAAAAGATATCGCCCTGAAGCTTTTTGTGAAACTGCAGACATATATGTTGATGTACATCATAAACTACTTAATAATACAGATAGGAAAATAGCCGAGGAACGTCTCATTGAATGCATATACTAGTAAGCATGGTAATGTAATGTATTGCTTTAGTTATGCATTTTAGATAAACAAATCATATTTTATTAGAAACAAGCGCGCTTCGCTTGCTTGTGCTGCGCGGCTGGCGGACACTTCGTGTCCACCGGAGGCTCCCTTCGGTCGCCTGGAGGTGACATTGGTTAATTAAACGGGATATATCATCTCTAAATATGTCCATCTTAGTTTTAAAATCGATATCACTCGAAAAAATACCAAATTTGTTCATTTTAAAAATTTTGATGAGTAATGATGACGTCATAGCAAAGTGATGATTCATCATTTTTTGATGATTGTCATCATATGTGAGACGTGTTAGGATACAGATTCTATTAAAATTTCAGCCTTCTATCTCCTATAATGGCTGAGTTATGCCCGAATAACTGTGTTGCTTAACTTTTAAAAATGTAACAATGACGTCATAATTCCATGATGAGTCGACATTTTCGTCTGAGCTCAGAACTTACTGGAGCCATAGCCAAAACACTCCCACATGCAAAAATCAGCGTTCTGTGCCGGGCAGTTTCTTCAATCAATTCGTTACAGATATATATATATATATATAAACAAACAATAATCGAGTTTTAATAGTAAGGATAAACGATCAATCGTGTAGTTTGCGTTTCCTGGCTTTGAATGAATCAACTTGAGACTTTCTAGTATTTTTACTTACTTCTTTGGAAAGTCCAGAAAGATATAGATTTGCAACAATAAAACGAAATTTCCTTACAATAATCAGTAGCATTGTATATCGCATACAAAACCAGAATCCCATTCAACTGATAAGTGGAATGATGGTACCTGAAGTCCTCCTATATTTAAAATCTATATGAATTATTCATCTGATCCTTCTGTAGAAGTTCTAGACAAGTCTCACAAATGCAGCGTTGTATTAACTTATTGAGAGATATACCCTTATACATAAGCAACAATATGCTTTGTATTTTCTATTAAAGTTAGTAGATAAATAGAATCAGTTGGTAATGTACTTATAAACTCCAGAGTAAGATTACTATCATCAGTTAGGGACACTGTTAGTTCACTATAGTCAATATCACGTTTGAGGAGGATTTGATAAGTTATTATCTTTTCAGAACGTAGAATCTCGGTTAAGCTTACAAGAAAACGGCCGCCACTCATTTGTCGATATTGAGAGAATCGCCTGTCTAACGGATCTGTTTGCAATCTTCCTGTTAATATATAATGAAAGCCATTTCTGATTAAATCATTAGATAGATCAGCAATCGCAGAATTGGTATTTATCAAAGCTTCAAAGGTTTGTTTAATAAAGCCCATTTTTTTAATCCTTCCATGTTGTCAACCATTTATTCATTTCTGAGAGAAAGATACATTTAGCCTTCAGTGTATCTGGAGTAATAGCATTTCCAAAGCGATGTGGATGAAAACGTTCTTTTGTATTGACTAGCAACCACCACATGTTTATGAGTTCTAAGAATGTAGGAGTTACTTTATCTGTATCTTAAAGATATTCACGCATTGCAGCTGAAGTTTTATTATCAAAAATAGCTAGAGCGTGGAACAGACTGTTTAGAGTTTCCCGAGTAAAGTGATTGGCAGTTTAAAGATGGATCTTTTCTAAGATGGAAATTTATCGAAAGGTCTGTATTATGAACTTTATAAAGACTTGACCTATGTACATTTCCCGCTGGAACTATGTGATTTAATTCTTGAATTTATAATTGTAGTTGTGGTATCTAAAAGAAACGAGCACCCAAAAGATTATTGCGAATATTTTTGATAAGGTGGACCGTATTGGACATCAAGTAAACAGTTTGAGAAGTAAATGGTTTGAGCATGCAAAATTTCTTTTCAGTTGTATACATATTCATCAGATAGTTGAATGAAGAAATATTGGTTCGATGATTGTCGGAAATAACAGCACGAGGATAAAATTTTGCATTACTTGTTTTCTTTACAATTAAGACTTCCATTTCTTACAATTTCTGAAGATAGTTATAGTTTTGATAGGAATAGCCTTAATTACTACAAAGGGGACATTATTAGTGAGAGACATTGCCATAAAGCAAGTATACTTTTGAACATTTGCAGATTTTCATCACATCCAATTATATCTTGTCCATCAAATTGTACTTGTTGCTGTAAATGCATTTCGTCGAGGAGGATTACCATATCATTTACAAACAAACCATCTTCACGGAGTTTAGATAAAGCCTTTAAACTGTCAATTGAGTCTGATTTTAATCTACGTAACAGCCTCTGACTTTGTAACGGTAAGTATTGTCTTAATAGATCATAAGCCGCAATGGAGGTATATCGCAATTGAAGGGCAAATCGAAGCGCACTTTTTGAATATTTATAATTTCCGTTTGGGAAATGGTATAAGAGTTTCAACAAATCTTTAATATGTAGGTTCAATGTCATAACAGTAAGTTGCGTTTCTACAATAATTTGGAATATTTGTTAACATGTCCAAGTTAGATATTTTAGAACCTTCGGATTTCGATATATAATCTAGAAGAGGAATAGGAGAACCTTCAAAGCTTAGATTCACATTGGAATCAGAACTAATATTTATACACTCCTTAACTGTAGCTATGCCTGATTGTATTTCAAGTCTATATATTGTCAGATTTGTATCTGATACATGGAAAAAGTCTTTAAATTCGATTGCTGATTTTCTAAAATCTAAAATATCATTTAGACTACGAAATTGTATGCGTGTTTGAAAAGTGGATAGTTCATCTTTTTTAAAATTTCGTGCAATATAATTTTTTCGAATACCTGAAGGAATAACAGTCTGACTTTTAGGAGTTGAAGGAGGATGTAGTAATGTTTGGATGGGATTAAGCTTCATATTGAGCCTAGTTTTGAATAGACGAGGAATAATGTACTTTTCTTCAAAATGTTCAATACATATTATTGAACACTGAGTAACGGTGAAACTGTCTCGAATTAATAATCTGACCCATTTCTGTCTAGTTCATCTTGATTTGGAAATGCAAACATAGCTTTAGTAGGTCCATCGTGATAGCCTGTACGACAGTGTACTACAGAGCATTTTAATGGCATTGCGAGTTTGAAAATATATATAAGTCTAATAGTTGTAGTAATACAGGGAATAAATAATCTAGTGAACTAAGTTGTGACATCGGAAAAAGGGGGGAAATTATTTTAAAAAATATTCGGAGTTAAAATATAAATATATTCACTACTTTCATATAGGAATCGATTTTTGGACATACACATATATAATGGAAGTTATTATAATTAAAATATATTTTTAAAACATTACGTAAAGTTAATTGTTAAAATACAATTTCGTTAATAACCTTGTGTGTTACATATTTTCTAGGAATATGGTTAGTTTAGATTTATTGTTCAAGTTTTAGAAAAGTTGTTCAAATTGTTACATTTTATTCTGTGCGTGAGAGATAACCACATTAAAAATAATCACAAGGACAATATCGAAAAAATTTAAGAACATCTAAAAAAGCAACTATATTATATATACACGTATATTGTTTATATTATGCGAAGTCATCATTAAATGGCGCCTAAACCACAATTGTGAGAATTTCGAAACCCTTCCAATGGATTCAGCATACCTTATTACCTCATATTATATCGAACAAGCGCGCTTCGATTGCTTATGCTGCGCTGCTGGCGGACACAAAGTGTCCGCCAGAGGCGCCCTGCGGGCGCCGAGGGTCACATTCATTAATTATAAGGGAGATAACATCCCTAAATACGCCTGTACTATTGTTATAATCGATATCGCAAGAAAAATCACGATAATTATCAATTTTTAAAATTTTGATGAGTAATGATGACGTCATAACAAAGTGATGAGTCATCTTTTTTGATGATAGCTGCATCATATTTGAGGTATGTTAGTATACAGATTTTTATTTGTGTTCGGACCACTTCTTGTAAGAACATGTGATTATTGTGTTGGGAAAGCATGCAAATTATTTGTTCGGCTAAATATTCAGTTGACCAAATCATTCGGTTGACCAAATTATTCGGTTGACCAAATTATTCGGTTGACCAAATTATTTGGTTGACCAAATTATTCGGTTGACCAAATTATTTGGTTCTCAACCGAATACCAAATAATGATATTTGGTTACAAACCAAATATCAATTATTTGCAAATAATATTTGGTTAAACCGAATAATCAACTATTCGGTTTCAACCCTGGTATATATACAGGGTGACCCATAAATACTGTTACCCACATCGTAAACTCTAACTTCAATACTTCATTTCAACTAGCTTCGAAAGTTCTGGTAATTTACAACAATATAGGTAAGTACACAATTACAGTATCATTACTCGAAAATACCACCCTTAGCCTGAACACACATCTGTAGTCTGACAAGAAAGGACTCTACGCTGGACCGTATGTGTTCCTGAGGTATTTTCTCCCACTCTCGCGTTAGGGCTCTTTTCAGATCTGCCAGATTTTGGTATTTTTGGCAGTTTACCCTGTCCTCCAAAATAGACCATATGGAGAAGTCAAGTGGGTTCAAATCTGGCGAACATGGTGGCCACTGTTCCGATGAAATTAGACCTGGAAAATTAGCCTTACACCACTCTTGAGTGGCCGTTGCCCTGTGAGCTGGTGCGGAATCTTGCTGGAATATCCACATGTCTTTTTTGAAATGTTTCCGTGCCCAAGGCTTCAAAACCTTCTCAAGAATATCATTACGATATACGGACTGATTTATTTTGACGCCTTGGGGGACGAAAACTAAAGGTGTCCGACTTGTCGAGGTTACCCCAGCCCAAACCATCACTGACATTGGTTTTTGGGTTCTATAAACATGAAACTGTTCCTGGGGTAATGAGTCTTTACTAGTTGCTAGAATCCTATGGTTTTGTTGATTCAGGGACTGTTCAACAGTGAATAATTTTTCATCCGAAAAGACGATTTGATGATGCAGTCCACCGGTGAACCGTAAAAGCATCGCCTTAGATCTTTCCAACCTCTTCTGCTTTGTCTGGGCTGTGAGAAGCTGGTGCTTGTGTAATTTATAAGACTTCATTCCTAGATCGTTATGAACGAGGCGTCTCAATGATTCTCTGCTGGTGTTCATTTGTTTAGCTAGTTTCCGCATACTCCTGGCGGGATTTCGCTTAATCCGGCGTATCACGTTCTTCCGCATAGCAGCAGTCCTTACAGTACGTTGCCGTCCAGGGCGTTGTTTATCAGCAATGCCCCCTGTTTCGGCGTAACGTTTCAGGGTGCGAGATATAAACATTTTGCCTTCCCTGAGCAAATGTTCGATTTCTGGTCTCGTCTTTCCAGACTCAAATAATCTAATTATAGCAGCTCTTCTGGACAGCATGGGCATTTTTTAAAAAATTCTGTAAAACAACGCTAAAATGATCTAAATCAGTTCAATAGATGTACACTAGTAATCGTATTTTAAATTGACGACTATAAACACAGTAGATATTGAATATGGTTAGATAATATTTGGTAACAGTATTTATGGGTCACCCTGTATATATATATATCTGTAACGAATTGATTGAAGAAACTGTCAGGCCCAGAAAGCTGATTTTTGGCATGTGGGAGTCTTTTGGCTATGGCTCCAGTAAGTTCTGAGCTCAGACGAAAATGTCGACTCATCATGGAATTATGACGTCATTGTCACATTTTTAATAGTTAAGCAACACAATTATCCGGGCATAACTCAGCCATTATAGGAGATAGAAGGCTGAAAATTTAATAGAATCTGTATAGTAACACGTCTCACATATCATGCAACTATCATCAAAAAATGATGACTCATCACTTTACTATGACGTCATCATTACTCATCAAAATTTTAAAAATTGACAAATTTGGTGTTTTTTCGAGTGATATCGATTTTAAAACTCAGATGGACATATTTAGAGATGATATCTCCCTTATAATTAACCAATGTCACCTCCAGGCGACCGAAGGGAGCCTCCGGCGGACACAAAGTGTCCGCTAGCCGCGCAGCGCAAGCAAGCGAAGCGCGCTTGTATATATATATATAGGCGTCGGACCCACCAGGCCACCCGGCATGGGCCGGATTGGCCCGGAGGGCCTACCTGGTTGGGTAAAAGCTTACCCGATACATTCCCGAAGTCCTAGAACCGTGTATCAAGCAGTATTATGTATTATACCGTGAATGTAGCGACCCCAGAATCGATTGGGCCGACCACGGAGCATTCGGGCCGGGCGGGCCCATTTCCGACGCCTATGTATATATATACGTATATACAAGCGCACTTTGCTTGCTTGCGGTGCGCGGCTGGCGGACACAAAGTGTCCGCCGGAGGCTCCCTTCGGGCGCCTAGGGTCACATTGGTTAATTATAAGGGAGATAACATCTCTAAATACGTCTGTCCTACCGTTATAATCCCTATAGCACGAAAAATCACCGAATTTTCCATTTTTAAAATTTTGATGAGTAATGACGACGTCATAACAGAGTGATGAGTCATCATTTTTTGATGATAGTTGTATCATATGTGAGGTATGTTAGTATACAGATTCTATTAAATTTTCAGCATTCTATCTCCTATAATGGCTGTGTTATGCTCGAATAACTGTATTGCTTAACTTTTGAAAATGTGACAATGACGTCATAATTCCATGATGAGTCAACATTTTGCTCTGAGCTCAGAACTTACTGGAGCCATAGCCAAAAGACTCCACATGCCAATAATCAGCTTTCTGGGCCTGACAGTTTCTTCAATCAATTCGTTACAGATATATATATATATATATATATACATATATACACACACATTAATCGAGTTTTAATAGTAAAGATATATATATATATATTTATATATATACACAAACATTAATCGAGTTTTAATAGTAAGGATTTGTAACTAAAAACAATATATTATTCCCGCGAGGTAAAATTAGAAACTGGCCTCTCTTTTTTTGACGTTGCTCAGCTACTCCCTATCTGTATTATTAAGTAGTCCATGTGTACATCTACTCCAAGAGAGCAGAAACTTGAGATTGGTAACACTGGTGAAGTATGACGCCTCTAAAACCTATTTCATTCCTAGATCCATCGGACATCTGACCTCTGAGCAATTTGCGGTTAAAACTTTGTCGCGTCATCATCGCCTAATTTTAATGATTAAATCCCTATTAAAGCTCAAATTTTAATAGTTTTGAGATAAACAATTGTTAAATGAAGTGTTCAAATAAATATCTCAACAAAATTATGTTAATTAATCAAGCTCACATCGTCATGTTTGACATATCCAAAATTTGCATCCACAATTTTCATCCTACAAATTTTATTTGATGTTCAAAAAACCGCTCACAGACGGGATAGAAGTGTGGTTCCAAATTCCTGGGATGACATGTATTGTGTCCCCCATCTGTGTGGGCTTTTTTTTTTTTAGAGATGGTGGAATCCTATCTATATACAGGTTACACTGCCTGAACAAAAGTATTCGTACATCCATATTTTCCCATACAAATAGTTATAATACTGTTTTATTTAGCGAGTCAAGGTATTTAATTGGTAAGAGACACGCTTAATTTAACTTCGAATTTGAATTCTCCATATTCGAATTTCTCACTTTTAAAATTTCAACTTGTTTACACTCCCACAAGGTTAAACATTTTCTAACTGTGCCACCCATACCACCAATGCCATCATATACAATAGTGATCACTCGTGACATGTGGCATTGAAAGCAAATGCAGAAAATATTTAATCTTGAAGAAGAGTAATTAAGTTGAAAACTTATGAAGTGGGTAATTTGAATGTGAGAATTCGAATTTGAAGTTAAGTTTAGGGTATCTCTTACCGATTAAATATCTTGACTCGCTATATAAATCAGTATTATAACTATTTGGTATGGGGTTATTATGGGGTGTGCGAATACTTTTGTTTAGGCAGTGAATATACTATCTATCTATCTATCTATATTTCCGCTGATATTGCTCCAGGGTGTACTCCATACGATTAATTTGTATTAAATATTAATATATATGTTTTGAGATGACAGCTGATATGTATAGAAGAAGAATATCATTATTCATAAATACATTGCAAAATTGTATATACAACTATGTACATATCAGGTTATTTTTTCTGATTGATCATTCATTCCTAACTTTTTGTAATTATCAATCAGTGCCACCTTATGCCACATACACCCATTTTTGACCACTATACATGATGGCAATGAATTACCTATGGTAGCTCAGGCTGATAAGATTGTTAATTGAGTGAGTAATTATAGTTAGTTCA
>OY725491.1:2552086-2626536 GCA_963281255.1 Aphrocallistes beatrix | reverse complement strand
GGCCTGGCCAATGAATGAGTAAGAGGGTAAGCCCTCCTTGTCTGAGATAATAATCGCTTCTTGTCTGCCATACTCCATAATACTAAAAGCGGACCTCTAATCTGGGCATAAAACAATTTCCAATGTCTCAGTTTACCAGTCAATCGTTTACTTTCGGTATCGGTTATATTCTTGATGTAAAGGGGACCTTCTCGGATTATTTTCATACTTGAATCAACCTTCATACTCACCATGGAACCTATTTAAATCCCAATAAATTTTTTCTAAATTTCTACTCTTTGTTACATATAATGTACATAGAATACTTGTAACATTCTCTACATTATTACTCTATGTTGATCAGAAATGCTTACTCATCAAGAATGTCATTATTGCTCGTCGTTTATTCTGATTTTAGCCTATGCATCCTTGGTTTAAGGCATTAATCAATATTAGGCGATAATCCTGACAAAGTGCGCAAAGCGGGATTGTATATAAATAAGAAATAATCAGTGAATTTTATTGCTCGTGTTTCAAATTGTGAGCATTGGTGCTTGAGAGATCCAAATAATAAACAGTCTATTCATGCTTTAACGATGCAAAAAGTGACAAAGAGCAGGGATTTTCAACCGGTGGGTTGCGGGACATCTCTACAGAACTATTGAGAGTTAGCATCGGTGTTCTTATTAAATTTGGTTGTGGTTAGAGTCACTTATAGACCTTCTAATTACTTTGTATTAGCAAGCTGTATTGTGGATTTATATGACACAGTATTGTTGATTGAAATAATTTTGAAGACATATCATAGTGTGATATTGTAAATTGATTAACGAAACCTAGAAATGTATAAAATTGTATGCAAGTTCTAATATATGTACGCAAGTTTATTTGCTTAATTTCAATATATTTTGCTCTTTTCGGTTAAATGGTTATGAAATGCGTCCTAAGCGTGCTTATTCAGATGATTATGTCCAATTTGGATTTACCATTTTTATACATGTCAACTTGTGCCATGATATTAGCGGGACGCGTAGTTGAATTTGGCGAGACGCAATAGAACAGTATTATACACGGACCTCTAAAAAGCGGGACATAATTGGGAAATTTCATGTAAAACGGAACGGACATTAGAGAAAATTAGTCCATCAGAAGGGATAACAAGCGGGACCTCCCGCCAAAAACTGGTAAGCTGGCATGTATGCAGTGTTTAGTAACGTAAAGTATTGAAAAGCCACAATGTGTGATATATCTGAAAGTTTTATCTGTAGAGTCCATGAAGCCATTCCAGCTTAAGAGACATTTTGAGAAGGGTAACATCCAATATACGAGAATAATACCATCAAGTATTAGATGTATTAAAGATTTTGGGTTCATTACTAATTCAACGGGGTGGGTCGTGAATACAGCGACAATTAAGTAAGTGGATCACGGCTCTAAGGTGGTTGAAAACCCCTGCGTTTGAGTATAACATCTATCTAGTAAAACTGCCTATTTTCTTGATGCGATATTTTTAAATTGTCGGATTAAGTAGCATTTGAATCCAAATATCCCAACGCTAATTATATACTAGATTTAAAAGGGTATCCTTATCCGGGATTAGGTCTCATCTGTGTTAGTACCTAAAGAATTGTGAGAATTATGTAAATTAATAGTTTAGAATTTTCAAAACATCAAACCTTATATACGAAAAACTCAAATTGTTATAAACTACTTTTAATTGTATGTGAAAACTACCTTCGATTTGAATAACAGCTTCTCCATTCTCGGGAGGACATGACATAGAATCATGCAGAGAAATAGATGCCTGTAATCCATGAGATCCGGTCTCTAGAGGCTTTTTTTCAATAGAAGTATAGCACTCTCTTAACAATCCGGTACGGAAGTTCTTTCCATCACACAATCCGGTTAGATTGTCAGAAAAATCTTTAAATTTCATGTGTTTGGCAAGACTCTAAATGTTTAATAGTTTAATCGAGTAGAATTCTACTCATTACTGTACCTATAATTCAAAACGACGTAGAGTTGCGTCCTCTTCAGGATGACTGATTTAAAATTACGATATAATTGTTTTCTAGAGTTAAGATATTTCAAATTCAAAAGTTGCCCAAACTTTGACGTTCTCTACTTTGACACACCATTACAGCACAAAAAAATTTAGCGACATTCTAAACCAGTCATTTGAAGAGATAATTCTACGTTTTGAATACAGAGATTGGCTAAAGATTTGAGTTACTCAATCTAACCTATTTTGGGAATTATTTTTAATTTGTATAAATGTAGCAAACAAAATTTAACGAAAAATTTCTCATATGGATCCAAAAATATAATATTCTAAATCTACAACCCTGAAACCCCCATGTCAACCGTTGGAAGCTAGTCTCTAGCCTATTTTTGTAGTAATGTGTTTACTTTACGTATCAATTGTAAACAAAAGTAAACAAATTAATTATCAAATTTACTCGAAAATATGATATATAAAATCTACACCCTTGAAAACCACATGTCATCCGTTGAAAGCAAGTTTCTAGCCTATTTTTGTAATTTGTTTACTTTATGTACCTAATGTTTTCAAAAGTAAACAAATAATTTATCATATCGATCTGAAAATATAATATTCGAATTCTACACCCCTAAAAACCCCATGTCAACCATTGAAAGCTAGTCTCTAGCATAATTTTCAAAATTCGTCAAATTGTGTTAAAATATGTATATAAAGGTGTGAAAATATACAAAAAACCTTTTTTATTGTTATACACTATAATGTAATTGAGACATTTATATAAGTTATTGCTTTAAAGTATTCATAAAAATGACAGCCTGCAATAGTGTCGTCGTACAATGATTTCTATTATGAGAGTGAAACGTACATAGTATTGTATAGAAAAGGTGTGAAAAATTGTTTTCCATTTTTTTGCTCTAGTGTGATTTAAGCATAAGCCAAAGTTCTGTATGACTTTTCTACAAGCAGCCCGTGTTCAGAGGCGTAGCCAGCTCAATTTTTATGGTGCGACAATTCAATTCCGTTTCGCGAGAGGGTTGCGGGACCCAATGCTAATTTGTGAAATTTTAGTGGGGCCATCACCTTTGAGGTTGCGGCCTAGGCCGCATGTGTCGCGCCCTGGCTACGCCTCTGGTCTCAATCTCTGTTTTCAATTCGTCTAAGGTTTGAGGATTGTTTTTTAAACACTGTCTTGACTGTAACCGCAGAGGAAAAAGTTCAGATCAGGTGAGTTTGGTGACCAGTGAGAGTTCGTCTTTCCGCTGATGGTGAGGTCTCCAAACAAGATTTTTAGATACCACCGGGTGCTAATTGCAGCATGACAGGTGGCTTCCTCTTGCATAAACAATGCAGCCGTGGTCCCAAGTCTCTTAGATCTCATCTCTTAGTGGAATTTACATTTAAATTCGTGGTAATTGTGCTGATTGACAGTGATTGTTCGGCTCATATCATCCTAAAACCATTATGGACCGATGATCCCTTTTCACTTAAAGTACACCAAGCAGTCGACTTTATACTATGTGTGAGTTCAGATGAGTATTTTCTGATCCCAAGAACCTATTGTCCTGCCGGTTGATTCAAGTGGAAATTTGCTTCGTCAGAAAACCAAACATTTCCAACCCAGCTTTCATCACTTTCCATTACATTATTGACATTTTGGCACATCTGTAACTTTGAGATCAGTTAAATTAAGCATAGTATGAATCTTGTAAGGGTATAGCCTTGAGGTCTTGAGACATGATATGCCAGAGCTTTCACGTTTCCATAGCAACACTGGAATGTAGCAGCATTCCATGAAAAAATTCCAAATTTTTCGTATTAACCCATTCACATCTCAGTTCTATGCGAAAAATATTATAATAAAAACACTTAGAAGTGCCCCTAAACGGCCTCTGAAAATCACCAAATTTGTCACAAATATAACCTATTGTGCAACCATATGATGACTAATCTAAATTTTAATAACGGATATGGGTACTTTGACACCATATTTATATATGCTGGTAATACATTCCTAAGCTCTATTGTGCTTTGTTAATGATTTAAGGCAGCTCATGTATTAGTTCAATCATCTTCTACCGCATCCCTAGTCCCAAATCCACAAGTTACTGTGAGGCCTTATATACAGTAGGCTATGGCCAGAGAGATGACTTACTGATGCCAAGGGGTCAGACGACCGTATTCGTGTGCTCTGATCCACCCGCTTAATAGTGGCACCAGTGGATAATGCGACCTCACAAGAGTTGTTCTTTCTTTGGTTGTTGATCTCACCTGTTTTGTGAAACATTGTAACAGCATTTTTATCTATAATCTCGTCGGTACTGATGATTAGTGCACTTTAACGTCTTTCGCCATTCGCACTGGGTTCCTACATAAGACTAATGTCCATTGTAGAATTCCACCATTTTGATCTTTTTTGTCAACTCGTTGATTTCAATATTATACAAATGACATTAAGTGCTAAACAAAATGCTAAAAGAAAGTGATGGTTAGTCAAATACCTTCCGAGTATCAATATATGTTGGTGATAGAATCAATGAAACATCCTGTACATAATTGGATACCCAGGTTATATATTAGAGTGCTAGAAATACAATATTAAACTCTATTCTGCAAGATTGACAATTTAGGTTCATCATGTAAAACTTAATCACCCTCCTCGACCACATCCCTAGTACAAATTTTTCATTCTAATGGCAATCCTAAGGTCTATGATGTAACATTATTAATCCAATGATTAATTGAAGTAATCAATACTAGGCGCCCATAGGGTGCCTCTGAATTCTTTGAAGCCCCAGGAGCCAGCAGAGCGATTCAGGTGGGACACGAAGTGTTCGCTAACCGCGCTACTCAAGTGCGCAAAGCATGATTGTATATGAATAAATTTACAAAGATCGAGGTTTAACATTATTGATAATAAACCAAACTTTTGATGAATAAATTTCGGAAAGGTATATTACTCACCTGTCCGTGGATATCTGCGTTGAGTAACAGCAAAGAACAAACCAAGACATGAACAGAATCTAAATGAGTGGGCAATTATTTAAATAGCTAAGAAATTAGGTATCAAGATTAACAAATAGCTTAGGCCACCGAAAGATAATAATCAAGTACTGAGGGTAATCTGCATACACCTCCTTTTGACCCAAATGGATTGCTGGGTAAAATTTCTTTGCCGGAGCACCGGTTACAATTTGCGAATACTTAACGAAGTACTCTCACAATCTCTAGACACAAAACCTACTTCGCTAAGCTTCCACAACATTACTTATCAGTGTCGATTTCTAGCCGTAAAGAGAAATGCACTGGATGTCAGCTACAGCTCTAATTTGTATGCTAAGCTTGTCCAAGAAGGCTATTCGCCCTGCTCCGATATACTACCACTCACTGCAACTCGACCTTCAATGCCTTTATATCTCGAAGGATTACAACCAGAGCATAACTCTGAGTTCAATCCTTATCAGATCTGAGCTGGTGGATAACCAGCGCAAGGTATGAAACTTATCACTCATTCACGAATATCCATTTTGTGAATGGGTGACAAGCTTCATATAGATCCTTCTCTCACTGGAGGAGTGTATGTGCGAACAGAGATGCATCAAGTATGTGTGAAATAAAATTATAGAGCTCAAATTATATAATATTTGGAGTTCAGAAAATCAAAATCAGACTTTTCCAAAAATTTTGAAAACTCGACATTTTGACTGATATTGACATTTGATCATCAATTCAGGATGACATATATGCAGAAAACAAATGTTAATTATATAGTATAACAATTTCCCGGAAAATCAAGATGGAGAATTGTGAATTTTATCGCAACTTAGCTGTGCTGAGCACGTAGCCAAATTCCGGGGGTTTTTTCATCATACCAGGTTAAAGATTAATCCAAAAATCCATATTTCTACTAATTAATATTGACATCGGTTAACCGGTTAACCGCCCTGGAGCAAGCCAAAATAACCGAGCCCTAAAATCGGTCAACCAACCCCAGCCCTGTCCACATCACATTCTTAGAAAATAAATATTTAAGTCAAACGAATCATTTCTTCTATTATAGCATTACTTTTGAATCTTAACTATGATTTCACGTGGTTGTACGAATTTTGTTGACTCCTTCTTTTACATATGCGGTGAATTTACACTAAAGAAGTATCAATGAGCTATCAGTAACAATATCAAAAGTTGTAATTCGATTGTATACTTAGGGATCAGGATAAAACATATGCGCCACATATTTTTGGCATAAAATGTGCCTCCGCTCCATCACAATGGTTCAACCGAACTGGAACTGGCTTGAGTTTTCAATGGGTATGGCGTGAGCAACGTGATAATTTAACTGACTGCTATTTTAATATGACTTCGGTTAAAGGATTCAGTGGAAAAACAATAGAAACATAATATACTAACATTTCTTTTGCAATTCGACCTATAGCGCACTCGGATATTGTTCCCATACCTACACCGCCCATATCTTTATTAATAAATAGTATCAAAATAGGTGTATTCATATCCGCGAACTACAAAAATGTCACCCGGTGCAGTTGGTCTGGGTCTAACCGGACTACCTCGAAAACCGTGGCGCCGCCCTGAGACAGCAATATCTATGTCGACCATGAATGGCAAATATTTGGGGGGACCTCCCACCCAATAGAACCCTACAAGGCCTGTCTATAAGTACAAGTAATCTGAACTAGCATATTATGTATGTAAATTATCTAGGTATGGCTCTATATTTTATTGGGGAGGGGGGGGGGGGTCATGCCACCCCCCGAGCCCCCATTCCTCAGGGGCGTAGGAAGCTAATTTCTATTGGTCCGGCGGAGATTTTGACTTTGTTGTACTTGATGAATAACATTGTAAAGTATAATAAAAATTGGTCAACTATATTGAGATTTCTCACTAACAATTCGAGATGTACTGTTTTCATGCAAATTTCAATTGCAATAATCAGCCTAATAGAAGTTAAGTCCCCAAAAATTGTAGGTTGAACGTATAATACGTATTCACACACGTATTAAACAACTTAGCTCTGAGTAACTGACTTACCACAGTCAAGAAACCTGAAATTTAGATTTTGGATAAGAGAACAGAATGCAATGAGTAATGAAGAATTTTGTGCTAAAACAATAAAGCGTCTAATAAATTTTACCAAACTGGGAAAGTCGATGCTCGCTGCCATGAACAAACTCATTGGCAGTCGATTTGATCCTTATGCAAGTTCAAGAACATCAGATGGTTCAGTCGCTTTGAAGCATGGAGCTTCGCAGGTAAGACTTTATCCGTCTCATTGTAGAAAAGGATCGTTCGCTTACTGCATTGGTTGCAGGCACGAGTCTTCCCTAGCCTTTCGCCTTGTGGAGCTCTACAAGGCGAAAGGCTAAAATTTGGTCAGGCAACAGCCGGCAGCGTGCAAATCCGAGCAAAATGTTGGTCCAGCCGGACCTGTTCCTACGCCAATGCCAAGTACTGCTGTGTTTGTGGGGCAGTCGTAGCAGGATGAATATAGTTTGGCACAGTAAACTTTATGGCTATTGCAATGATTAATAACTGTGCCTACTAGACTCACTGTGCATATTTTAACACCTCTGGTTACTCTTTTAATGGCGTTGCACAATCGGTATGCCGACTGACATTTATGATCAAGAGGTAAATGGGACTTAATTATTGCACCGGCAGCTATTCGAGGATTTGGATAAAATATTCTAACCTGTTCAAATAGTTCCAATTAAAATTTGTCTGTTAGTTCAGGGGCGGTCCCAGCGATTTGGCAAACCCGAGTCCAAAGATGGAAATTCGGGGCAATCTCTAAGCTTTTGGCTTAGGATGGTCCATGAAATCCGGGGTCATTGGGTCGAAGCGTAAATGCCTCGAAAACCCACGCCCTCCTGGGACCACCTCTGTGTTAGTTACAATTACCTGTAGTCCCAATTCTTTCAGGATTACACTCATAATATCGCTTCGAGAAATATTCTACAATTCTGTCTTGCTCTTGTGATTCACCCTCAAGCTTCAAATGTCTCAAAAAAATCCTAGATTCATAAAACAAATTTCACAAATATAATTGTTGGTTGGAATATAAATCAATGACTATGTGTTTAATATATTTTAATAGCAAACTTCGCAATTAGACTCAAATATCAATATTTTTGTATAACGTATTGGGTTTTTCTATATAGCAACCTAGGTTGCTCGGAGCTTAGTATGCAGCTACATATGAGAAATAGCAGTACCGATTTTATTCATAGATTCATATTATTATTAATAGACATCCCGTTATTCTATTTAATTAAATTTTCATCTTACTACGTATAAGGTTAATGATAATAATATACGTAATAATATCAGAGTTGAGTTCAAGTACTTAATTATTTCTGTACTTAAGATATTTTTTGAGAACTTGTACTTGTATGTATTACTTAGTACTGTAAGTACTCGCTTGTTGTCATTCACTTCTATTAATATCAATGTTCTTTAATCTCATCTCAAATATAGTAGTGATACTAAATACGTATTATTAAGATTTTCTGTTAGTTCTCGTACTACTTCAACTTTCAATTAAATAAACGTGTGTGATACTATGTAACTTATTTTGCACTCTTAATACGAGAAATGTACAAGTATAATAAGAGCTTGGACAGTACATGTACTAAGTATATTATAGTTTACCTGTAATTGACTTGTACTTGTACTTGAAAATCTAGTACTTGTATTTGTAGTACTTAAGTACTTTCAAAAGAACTTAAACCTAACCCTGAATAATCTACAAATTTATAAGCGCAGATTCCATGCTGATATATTCGAGTGCGCTGTACAATGAATTAAGTAGTGCCTATGTGCAGGATACAGTATACGTACACTACCCGGACAAAATTATTCGGCTACCACGAAAACCTCTATACAAATAGTATTAAAGTGGATCTATTCATAAGGAATAAGTACTTAAACTGTAAGAAATTGTATATTTTTAGTTCGAATTACTCATTTTTGAAACATTAACAACAAATACTTAGTCTAATGAAGAAAATTATCATTCTGTGACACTTTGTGCAACTAATCGCCATTATATACAATGGCCTTGACTAAGGACAATTGGCATCATGTATCAAAGGTAGATTTTTTAATTAGGGAGTTAGTAATTGAGTTGAGGCTCTCAATTACGAGTAATTAGAATGTGTAGATCATGAATTTGAAATCAAAATTCGAGTATTTATTACAGTTAGTAAACATTCCTTAATGAATAGACCCACTTTAATAATATTTGAGATGGAGTTTTTCGTGATGGACGAATACTATTTCTGGGGATTGTATAATGTCCAAGTTTGTGCGTATGTATGTATAAATTCATGTGTTATTAAAAGCGTTTCATGGGGTTCTAATCGAAGTTTTCAAGTGACTTGAGCATCCGGTATTCCATTCAACAGGAGCAGCAAAAGAAAAAGAGCGATCAAAGTTTTTTGAGGGTTTAATAGATGGATGTTCGAAGAGGATGGTATTCGAAGATCTTAGATTACGGTTGGACATTTTTTACTTTGATAAGCTGGGTGGTGTCTAGAGGAGCAAGAGAATTGGAACCTTTAAAAGTGATGAGGATTTTGAAAGTGATGCGATGTTCTAGGCAGCCAGTGGAGAGATTGAATAAGAAGAGGAGACGAAGGAGTGGAACTTGATAAGTTGTATAAATAAGCCTGGTTGCATTGTTTTGAATACGCTGGAGTCGAATCAGGAGCAATGAGGGAGAACTATGTAAAATATTGTTACACGGGCGTTGACGATAATTTCGCATGCTTTGGTGGAGAGATACTTCCTGAACCGACGGAGACTATAGATGAAGTAGAAGCAAGAAGGAGCAACTTTACTGATCTGGGTAGACATCAATAGGTTGTTGTCAAACCAGGTAGCAAAGTTCTATACTTCTTTGGGTGGCGAGATTAGAGAATTGCTAACAGAGATGCTATCAATGTGGACCTTGGAGAGTTGTTGACGGGAACCAATGACAAGAATTCAGTTTTGGAGTCATTGATAAGCAGCCTGTTGTTAAGAAGCCAAGAACGGAGATTAGAGATACAGGATTGGATGGCAGTGCGAGCAGATTTCTCAGATGTAATATAACTGGACTCAAAAGAATGATACATAAGAGTATCATCGGCATAGAAGTGCATGTTGGGGAGCTGAGGCTTAATGATATCAAAGAGTGGGCAAGTATAAAGAGTGAAGAGAAGAGGACCGAGGCAGGAACCCTGTGGTTCGCTGTATTTAACGGGAGTGTCGAGTGAATCTGAACCGAATATGGGAATATATTGGGTTCTGCCGGAGAGATATGATTTGAACCGAGAGAGATGTGTTACAAATTCTGAAATGTGTACGAAGGTGTGTGAGTAGGCTAGTATGGTCATTCAATATGTACAACTTACTTTTGATGATCAGTGCACAATGGAAGTACGTACTTGGAAAGTACTTGAAATTTTAAGTATTTTACCAAAGAACTTAAAAGTAATTGTACTTGAACCGAACCCTGACTCTGAACCTACAGAATAACACAGTGTGGTGTTCTTCTGGAGCTGTACTATCGGTCACTCGACCACCATTTTTTATAAGTGACATTAAATACAAGATTCGCTACATCAGGAGGCAAACTGGAGTATCCTTACATTACTTTACGCTCCTATTATTAGGATCTTGAACAAAGCAGATGATATCCCCTCAGGGGAGTTAGCCACTCCTGAAAAAATATTTAAATCCCCTCGACTAGAATTTAACCCTCCTGAGTTTATCCTCTAATTTTTTTTTTTAAGGATATCATTCTTAAACATACCTGTATCTGCTATTAGAAAGATACCGTAAAGAAAAAATCATTGCATACATCTTTGACTATTTTAAAATTAGGGATAACTTAAAATTCGGCGTTCCCTGGTTTAAGTCACAATTACCTAACCCCATCGTAAGAGACTTGGATCCAATCCAGGGTTGCAAGCCACAGCTCAATAACTTTGAAATAACAATTTATTGAAATGAACATAGGATTGAGATGTTCAGTATGGTGAAAAACTCATTGTGTCATCCTCCTAGGAATATGGAGGCACACTGCCATCACTTGCTGAGAGGGAGTCTTTGTTAGCTGTTATTGTTATTTCTTGTTTTAGAAATAGTAATAAAATAATGCATATACAAATTTCTTCAGAGAGGTATTTCGGACACTTTGTGCCCAATAAATTAATAACTAAACGATATTTTTAGGAGCGTAATATATTTAGAATAATAATTCTTCAAATAATTCAACATAGTCAGATAGAAAAATAGCATATTCAATAATTTATCCCAACCTGAATGCGTCCATAACATCTAGATCTGTCAATTGGAAAAAACTTGAGTACAGTGAACCTAACTCTTTAACTTCTGGAGTACTGTAAAATATTAATTAAATAATTTAGTGTAGAAAAACATAAAATCAAGGAGCATCATTCTTAATTTAAACTACGTAATACATATCACCCAAAATCATGGTAATATGTCTAGCTGTACATTTTAAAAATTACAAGGTATGATTGTAAATTAAAAAAAGATGATTGGCAATTGAATAAAGGATAGCATTCTAAGCACCAATAGGACTAAGGCAATGGTCGTCACTAAATATTCTGGACTAGGGATTGTTTAGTGGATTCAATTGTTGTTATTGAATACGCTGCATTTGTCAGAATCTTGAAGTTGTCATTAGTCTGATTTTTCTTTACTGGAGTTTGCCAGAATAAGTTTTTATCGCGTTCTGACTTTGTCAGAATCAATTTTATCGAGTTCTCACTTTGTCACAATGGGAGTTCTACTCTAGTTTCGTGAGAGGGTGGTTGAGTGGCATTTTGGATGTATAAGAAATGAATGGAAATAGTGTCCAATTGAGTGTGAAAGTAGCATTTTAAATTCGTGACGGGGTGGTTGAGTGCCATTTACTAGAACCCTAGAAATTCCATTCTGACAAATGCAGAACTCAAGAAATTCTATTCTGACAAACTCGAATCCGTGAAAACTGATTCTGAAAAAGTCAGAACTCGGTAAACTTATTCTAACAAACTCCAGTAAAGGAAATTCTGACTAATGACAACTTGAAGATTCTGACAAATGCAGGTGCCCTTGAATTGACAAATTTGATTGGCTATAAATGCAAAAATTAACTACTGTCGACTGCTAGTATATGGGGCTGTTTCATTACACTTTTGCTAATTTCTTCATTGTACTTATTTGTTTTCTATTAAACACTATGTGTTGCGTCATGCCTGGATGTAATTCTTAATTTACGCATTAAGCGAGTTCTCAAAGTCTAATATAGGGTATTTCAGTGTTTAGAATCCGATCATCGTACTTTGAGCGTAAAAATGTGAATATATAGTTTTAATAAATTGAGTAGTTCCTGATCTAATACGATATTCATATCTCACGTGGCATGTCACATACCGGAGCTGCATTATCAGTCTGTCGACTGACATTTGTATTTAATCGTCGCACATGCACACGACAATTTATTGCATTTATGTATCTTCTAGAAAAGCACACTTCATTTTAAAGCGACGCAAGTTATAAAGGCGGTCGAATTATAGGTTCTATCGATCATCCAGAAGATCCACATACAACTTAATTCTCTATGATGATGTCTAGTTTAATGACCAAATTTTTCACCATTGTGCGGTTAGTTCCTCTTGGTTCTAGCTCTGCTACAGATCTCTTTCCTATATTATTAATAATGACTAATTCAGACATCGAGAACTATAATAGTAGATGCTATATCCACCGATAATAATCCACTAAACAGACAAGCAACTAGGACACATAGATTTGGTAGTTGAATCCTTCGTAGGTTTACGAAATACTTTGCTTTTGTAAATAGAGTGGACTGTATAGCTGGCGATGAAAGCAAGGGATTGTAAGATAAATGGATCAGGTCTGGAAGTGGTTTCAAAGTATCAAGGAGTAAATTATATGGTTCTAAATCATCAATTGTTGTATTGTCTTGGCATGGCGAATCAGAACATGTTTCAAAAACTCTTTCAAAGAATCTGGACGGTTAGCTGGAATGGTAGTAGAGAAGAGTTTTAGGATACGTTCTAGATAATTTAATCCGCCTCTCTGTTTCCAAAATTTGAGAAAGCATAACATTATATTGAGTTCCTGACATCATTCGATAAAGACTGAAGTGGTGTTCAAGTGGATCGATTTGTAGGAATGAACTCAGGCAAAGGTAAAGCCACGACTTCCAGTGAAAATATTAACGGTATTTTGAGTGCAATACAAGAATGTCGAAAACTGGTAAAAGTCTGACTGCTTAGTTTCCCGGGTTTCCCAGGCATCGTCTTTCAGTTATCTAGTCATTCTACAACTTTTGAGAGAAATGAAAATCTCACATCGTTGTTTCTCAAAGGAATTGAATTTGCATCATTGAGCCGAAATCCTTTGTTTGGAGTATTAACATGAATATTTTCCTTATATCTGTGATCAAGGAAATAAACTCGGATGTCTGGGAAGAAAGGTTTTGTCTGGATGCATGGAGTTGAAGAGCAGAAGCAGTAGATTCATTAAATACCCTCAAAGCCAAACCAACATTCTGTCGCTCAAGGTTAGAAGGCCAGCAAGATTTCACGGTTAGACGATGTGCAGTCTTGGCTACGTTGTGTTGTTCTGTTTTAAACAACAGTTTCACATCTTCGAAAGAAGCCTCATTAGAAAGGGAAATTGTCGAATTTCGGGAAGATAAACATATGTCCTACATCTTTCTGATTGAGCCAATTGGTACGTATTGTCTTCATCATGTGGACAAAATCGAACATAAGGTTAAGTGATCCGGCTGGATCAATAGGATGTGGTACAGTCGGTTCTAAGGTAGCTGAGGAAGAGAAGCATTTGAATAATCTAACATTAAGAGGATAGTTATCTGGACACAATACTTGGACTAGAAGATCGCAATTTTCTATATCCGAGATCATCTGTTTGGTAATGGGGAATAGTTCAGAAGCTGATGTTTTTGAACAAGGTAGCAAGCGAACAATGGTGGCTCATTTTTTACAAAGACTTGAAACCATATATCCTAATACAGTAGTTGCAGGCGTGAGTTCAGTGTTAACTGAAGAGCCGATTATTTTACCGCTAGGATAAGAAAAATCAGATTTAATATGAATTTCGTCCATGTGTAGAATGACATTTCGTTCTAAGCTGTTCTTTAGTGGACACCTTTAAGTAAGATATAAATTCGTCTTCCAGCCCAAAACTTGTGTAGAGCAGACGTAGGGTGTTGTGGATAAGTATCATTGTTAGTTGATATTGTATTAAGTACAATATTTCATACATTTTCTTCCTAATTCCCAATTTATTCATCCACACGTACATTTTTCTTAGCAGTAAGCCAAATAGATGTAGTGTAGCCAACTTCGGCTCCAATTACGACGGCACTGATGACGTTCCAGTGTTTGAAATGTTGAGTCATTGATCCAAGGAAATGCAAGATGAATGGCGAAGGTTTCTCCATAGAGATGATGCATGGAAATTGGCGAGAGTCTTCATCTGTGCGAGACATATCTGTGACGAGGATATACTACTTCACCTCGATATTCCCCAGGGTGATGGTACAGTGAAGAAAGTTTCCAGAAAACCTGGTCTTCGGAAAATGCCAAGTCCATCAATCTTCCTAATTGTCCTTCATATTTAGCTGTGAATTGGGACTCCCAATTGTCATACTCATACATCCTGAAGAAGCAGCCGAACAAGTCGGGGAGGAAGACGAGGCTATGGGAGAGCATGGAACTGGTGATATAGAGGAGTTTAGAGAAGATGGGTTAGATGGGCCTAGAACTGCATATGACCAGGACTGCTTAGCAAGTTTATTGTGGTGAGAGCGCTTAAAACACCTGATCTCCATATTCTGTGAACATGAAGCACCTCACATCTTCCAGACAGATAACAGAGGTGAATTTACTAATATCATGCTGGATACGACACTGCGCAATGGCGGCTGCAGGTACTTCATACTCATAGTTGATCTATTTTCACATTACGACGAAGCAATCCCGTTGAAAGACCAGACCGCCACTTCCATTGTTAACGCATTCATGGAATGGGTCTATCGTGGATATGGCGTACCAAATATTATGCTCACAGATCAGGGGAAGAATGTGGATGGGTTAGCGATGCACGAACTGTGCCACGACTTAGGGATTACTAAACGTCACACCACACCGTAACACCCGGAGTCCGATGGGATGGCCGAAAGATATATCGGCTTCGTCAAAACAAGTGATACGTTGCTTGATGCTCGAACGCCACCTAGAAAAGGGTTCTTAACCGTCGTTGTTGCAAGAGATACTTTCTACTGCAATAATCTGGACAACGTGTCGATAAAATATATCCACATATGTTGGCGTTTTCGCCGACATAAGTGGATATATTTTACTGATGGAGATATTATACTGGCCAGAACACTTATCTCAAAACAACGGTAAAGAAGAGACAAGAATTGAGTGAAATTGCACGAGAAAACCAAGAGTGCACCCAATCGGGGGCTGTTAAGAAAACATCCAACATAACTACGGGAGATTGGGTCATGATTAATATGAAGGACTATTCGTATACAGTACATGTTAGTTTATAGTAAGAGAGAAAACTATCACAATTTTCCACCGCTTGTATTAATATTCATTACACTCCATTAAATTTCAGCAAAATACACTCCCTACCAAAAGTATTCGTACACCTCAAAAATTTTCCATCAAATAGTTGTAAAACTAATCTATTTATGAAGTCTAAAATATTTAATCTGTAACAAATACACTAATTATTATTTTAAATTCGTTTTCTTCACTTTCAAATTAAGAATCTTATAAGCTCTCAACTCAATTACTAAACATAAATTTTGAACATTTACTTCACTGTGCCACATACCATAAATTAATGCCACTATATATGATGGCGTTAGTGGCACTAGGTGTCACGGGTTAAAAATATTTAACTTTTAAATAGAGTAATTGAGTTGAAAGACTATAAAATGAGTAAATCGAGTGTGTAGAATTCAAATTTAGTCAAACTGTTGCTGATTTATTATTATTGACTCCAAAAATAGATACGATTTATACAATTTGTATGGGAATAATTGGGGTGTACGAATACTTTTGGTATGGCAGTGTATAGATATGCTATACAGTTTGTATTTTGCACATAAGACTTGAAGTAATAATCCATGGTTAAATACCGTGATTCTTGGCTCGCGCTCATCTTGATTTTACAAATGCAAATAATCTATTACAGTGGAATTCGCTTATTAGCAATTCCCTTATAAGTAATATTGCTCTATTAGCACAATTTTCAGGTCTCAGGTGAATTTTGTGTTAATTCTGTTTCCTTATTATCAACTTGCGTATTAGCAACCATTTTATGAGCAAAATTCGAGCTAATAATTGAATTCCACTGTAGTTTTAAAAACTAACGTTTAGACTATTTATATTAAGAAATTCGTACTCAGCAAGCATAGCCGAGAAAAACAAGGGGTCACTCGATATGGTTCACACCAAATTTGGAGATCGAAATTTTTACATTCCTCCAAAATATGGGAATTTGATATTTTTTAATCTCTGAGAAGTAGAAAGGACAAAGAAAATTGCTTGCATTATGCAGTTTTAAACAAATAAATAAATGCAAGAAAATTAATCTAAAACAAACAGCAAATAAGGAAAGATTAAATAACTTACTCGGGTGCTAAGATCTGGGACACTTCTTGATCGGTAAAATCTTCCAAGTTGTACATGCGCCATGCCTTTTTTTTAATATCTAAAAGGACTCATATCAACAAGCGCGCTTCGCTTGCTTGCCCTGCGGGCGCCTGGGGTCACATTGATTAACTATAAAGGATAACTGCACTAAATACATCTGTCCTAATGCTATAATCGATAGCGCACGAAAAATCACCAAAATTGTCAATTTTTAAAATTTTTGATGAGTAATGATGACGTCATAACAAAGTGATGAGTCATCTTTTTTTTAATAGTTGCATCATATGTGAGATATGTTAGTATACAGATTCTATAAAAATTTCAGCCTTCTGTCACTTAAAATGGCTGATTTATGCTCGAATAACTGTATTGCTTAACTTTTAAAAATGTTACAATGACGTCATAATTCCATGATGAGTTGACATTTTGCTCTGAGCTCAGAACTTAGTGGAGCCATAGCCAAAAGACTCCCACATGCCAAAAATCAGCTTTCTGGGCCTGACAGTTTCTTCAATCAATTCGTTACAGAGAGAGATATATACACTGCCCTACCAAAAGTATTCGTACACCCCTCAATATTTCCCATTAATATAGTACTAAAATGGCTATATTAAAGAATGATCATGCAGTTAAAATATAAGAGATATAGTATATTTGATTTCAGATTCGTATTCTACGCATTTGAATTACCTATTTTCGAAGTTTCAAATCAATTGCTAATTGCCAAGGTTAAAATTCCCGACCTGTGCCACCATGTACCACTTTTCTAGAGTCTCAACCACTGTAGCAGATGGTGATAGGTGACACAGGGTAGCACATGATGATAAATTTCGGCATAGTTAAAACTTAATTGATTTGAAAACTCTAAAATAGGTAATTCAAATGCGTAGAATACGAATCTGAAATCAAATATACTGTATCTCGTCTAGTTCAACTGCATGACAGTTCAGTAATAGACGCATTTAGTACTATTTTAATGGGAAATATTGAGGTGTACGAATACTTTTGGTAGGGTAGTGTATACACACATACACACATACACAAACATTAATCGAGTTTTAATAGTAAGGATAACCCACATTTATCAAATTTCAAAAGCGTAGGAAGAAATCAACATAATAGCGTTCACTACATTATCGACTATAAATCAGAATTACTCTGAGATGATGACGTCAATGTCACCTTTTCTTATTCTGAATCTATACGTACACCCATTTAAATGCTAGTATGAAATATTTATAATTATCAAAGTTTATCAGGTGTTTCAGGCGGACAAGAAGTGTTTGCTGCGACTAGTCAAACGTGACCGATAATAGTACGTAGTTCGGATAATCGAAGGTCCACGTGACCACGTCAGAGGATAGCAAATTTGGGTTTGGATAGTCAAGGCTACACAGCACCACTAATATAGTATAGGGTGCAAGTTCAGCAACAATCAATTTGCTTTCTTAATTTGACTACAATTTAGTTCAACTTTAAATTAGTTGGCAATGAAATCTAGCACGTAAGAATGTTACTACCTACAACTTTTGGAAAATTACACACCTCCAAAAATAATATCCCAAAAACATCAAGTTCACACCAAAACTGTTTTCTCCTAATTAAATGCATTCATACCGTAAAGTGTTGCTACTAATTAATTCATAATTCTAAATTATTACACTACAAATTAATTTTGGATTATGGCTGTTAATCATCGATAAGAACAACTATTTATAGTACAACCATAAAATGTAGTTAGCATTCGAGATTTTTTGACTAATTTTTTTAAAAAAACACGTACATACACATACAGTTCCAGAACAATTAAATTGAGAAATACGCGTTCAAGTAATTGAAATGCAAAATAATTAAAATAGTCTTTATTTTCAAGTAAAAATGAAGCATTGAATGTTAGCTCCACGTAAAAGTACAGTAAAACTCGGTTAGTACGTACTTACGGATAGTATGTACTTTTTCCGCTTCCCGGAGGGGTACGTACTAACTGAGTTCTACTGTATAAGTATAACACATCAGCAAATTTGTTTTGTAGAACTTTTGACGCAGCGTATATGTAGCAGTTATTTAAATATTTTCTGAACATACCACTCATTTCTTCTTCAGGGTTGAGAGAAACTGTGTGAGTATTATTAGTGAGATATATACTATCAGGTTCTGAAATCTTAGGTTTTGAGTATATGAAATGTTGGGAGCTTCTCTTACGCATGTCTGGAGGTAAACTGCCATACTTGCTATCTGTGTTATATGTATTGTTCGGGCCGAGATCGCTTGTAGTATGGATGTGAGTATTCTTTCGACCAAGTTGCTCACTATGAGGAAATTCTAAATTCAGGTGCTTTGAGAAACGACCGTCAAGTGATAAATTTGAAATCTACACAAAACAAAATGTAATATAATACTATTTCTAAGGATATACCAGAGCCTCAAAATAAGGCCTGACAATAGAATAACGAAGGATGAGGAAATAGACAAATGAATTAATAAATGATTTTGAACCTTGTGCTCATCTTAGATGTGTTATATTCTACACCACCCATGTTTACTCAATGGTCTATGTGGTACAAACAGGTGCCACGCCACGGGTTCTACGTCAACTCCCGTCTCACCATCGCATCTGGCAGCACTTGCGAAACGCACCTGATCTTCTATGGCAGCTGGCAGGTATGGAAATTTTTTCCTCCATCTTTCAAAGCAGTCTCACGACTGGAAACCTCAATGGAGCTAGAAGTATCAAAGACACTCCGCAAACACCGCCCGGAATTAGAAATCTTTATTGACCACCCCAATCGCTTTTATGATGTTATCAATACGTCAGTAGCTCCCCTTCCATCCATTACTACCGCGGAAGATGATCCTTAAATTAGTTCGTTTCACGAAATATCGTATCTATTTTAGGCCCTCCCACTTTTCTAATTATTATCCTCCCATTTTCGCTCAGTATTGAGGATTAATACCTGAAAGCCTCATATATTATGTGCTCTACTACTATTAAACTATTATTGATCTCTCAATAACTTATCTATATCTATATCTCTCTATATATACTTCATCCGTCCAGAATTATCAGTCTACTGTCAGGACTTATATTGATTAGGTTATAGATATACTCATTACAAAGTTAGAATGATTCCTGAAATTCTCAGAATGCTTCAGATTTTGAGAAAAATATTAAAACCCACACTCTTGTCTTTCCTGAGTAAGGCCTCAAGCTTAGCACCGCCTCCCTCAGATAGCATACTCGAAGCATTGCTAGCTACGCTAGTAGATCTACTGAACTCAGAAATGACACTATTGAGGTCGTCTTCAAAACTGCCATCAAGTGACTCGCAATAAACGCTGCCGGAATTGGGGCTAAAAATTATCTCCTGCTGAGTCTGAGATTGCCTCATAGATTCTTGATTTAGCTTGTGCCAGCTGCGGGAATGAGATATATTAGGATGAGAACTAAAATAATAATTAAAGATGATAATATAACATCTTAAACTATCATAATAAATTAAGTGGGCGGAAATAACAAAATAGGCTGAGAGACGATGTAAAGCAAAAAAAAAAATAAAAGACAATAAACCAGAAGTGTAAATGTATATATATTTATGTGTTACACATTCTGCTATTCACAATCCATTTATTTACAAAAAGTTCGTAAGCATACATATATATAAGAGTAGCCGGAATATGTCCGATAATACCGATTTTTTTCCGACTATTGTTGTTATGACATCCAATTTTTATTAGTCCCCTTTTTTAAATTTTTACAAATATTTACATCAACAATAACACTTTTCATCTCTTATACTACGGAATCTATTTTTATAAATCTGAATTTGAAATTCTGCTTCGGACACCCGATTCCAAAGAAAAACAAAAAAAGCACTTAAAATGCAAAAAACCGTAAAAATCCCCTAAAAACACTCCCGTCAACACTAACAGCAAAAACACCCTCAAAAGCCTCATCACACCCTCCTATTTATACCACTCCTCAACTGTGTAGGATATATTCCTACATCAGAAGATATGTAGGACATATTCCTACATCAGAAAATATGTAGGACCCATAGCCTACTCTAATAATGCCTCACAGTAAAATAACCAAGGATGCAGTAATAGCCGAATGGATTAATACACGATTAGCCTAAAATCGTTAACCATGTAGGATAGGCCATGGACTTCTAAACTACCTGGATAGCCCACTCTATTTTGACTCTATACCAAGTTAGGCCAGTTTGTATCCTTACTATTAAAACTCAATTAATCTCTCTCTCTCTCTCTCTCTCCTCTCTCTCTCTATTTATATATATAAAGCTGATTTTGGCATGTCGGAGTCTTTTGGCTATGACTCCACTAAGTTCTGAGCTCAGAGCAAAATGCCGACTCATCATGGAATTAATGACGTCATTGTCACATTTTTAAAAGTTAAGCAACACAGTTATTCGAGCATATGTACAGGGTGTCTCAAAAGTTCTGCAACAACCAATTTTACTTCGTTAATTTGACTAAGATCACTTGATTGTATTCCAAATTAGCCCCCATAATTGAAATCTAGTATCCTTCTAGCATAGAAATGAGCTCAATCCATTACTCAAAAAACATTTCTTATAAAATTTTAAATAATTACAGATTAATTACTCCAAAATTTGGAGCTCAAAAGTGTTAATTTTGAAGATCACTATTTTTCGAGTGAAATATTACATCAATCACTTCCATATTCTGTAATTGATTCATAATACTAAAATAATATTATTACTTTTGATTTATGTAGCAGTAATCTTCGATAAGAACGAGTATTTTTAAAGTATAACCATAAAATGTACCTGGGATGTGAGATTTTTTATTGAGTTAAAAAATATTTTTTACGAGAATGAAATATATGATCCATCATTGCAAATAATTAAGATAATCCTCTCCATTTTTGATTAAAATGAGGCATTGGATGTTCGATATTTATCTACTATGTATAATACATTAGCAAAATTCGTTGCAGAACTTTTGAGACACCCTGTATACTAACATATCTCACATATGATGCAACTATCATCAAAAAATGATGACTCATCACTTTGTTATAACGTCATCATTACGCATCAAAAAATTTTAAATTGACAAATTTTGTGATTTCTCAAGTAATATAGATTTTAACACTAAGATAGACATATGTAGAGATGTTATCTCCCTTATAATTAAACAATGTGATCCCAGACGACCGAAGGGCCTGCGGCGGACACAAAGTGTCTACCAGCCGCGCAGCGCAAGCAAGCGAAGCGCGCATGTATATTGATATCTCGAAAACTATTCATTATATTGGTATTAAATATATTAATGTTGAATAGCAAGTCGTTTATGGGGATTTCATTGATCACATCGGCATACTTGAAATATTTATGGTTTTTTTAGTTTTGTGGTTTTCACATAATTCCATATATGGTGGTATCATTGATACCCCTTCCTAGGTTGTGTTTAGGCGGAATGACTACTAGCAACATAGTTTTACCATATAGGTCATACTACAGATACACCATATAACTGCTACACGAATAGTTTTCGAGATATCAATATACAAGCGCGCTTCGCTTGCTTGCGCTGCGCAGCTGGTGGACACTTTGTGTCCGCTGCAGGCTCCTTTCGGTCGTCTGGGATCACATTGTTAAATTATAAGGGAGATAACATCTCTACATATGTCTATCTTAGTGTTAAAATCTATATTACTTGAGAAATCACAAAATTTGTCAGTTTAAAATTTTTTGATGCGTAATGATGACGTTATAACAAAGTGATGAGTCATCATTTTTTGATGATATCATATGTGAGATATGTTAGTATACAGATTCTATTAAAATTTCAGCCTTCTATCTCCTATAATGGCTGAGTTATGCCCGAATAACTGTGTTGCTTAACTTTTAAAAATGTGACGATGACGTCATAATTCCATGATGAGTCGACATTTTGCTCTGAGCTCAGAACCTAGTGGAGCCATAGCCAAAAGACTCCGACATGCCAAAAATCAGCTTTATATATTTAAATATATAGAGAGAGAGATTAATCGAGTTTTAATAGTAAGGATACAAACTGGCCTAACTTGATATAGAGTCAAAATAGAGTGGACTGTCCAGGTAGTTTAGAAGTCCATGGTTTATCATATATCTTCACACAATGACATAACTTGAAGACGAGAAGAGATGGAGATTAGGTTAATTGAGATGAATTGTTCATTAGGCTATACAACGCCTTTCTATACAAATGTTTTCATGATCAAGTAATAATGACTCATCAATGGCTGCATAATGTGACAATAATATATCAAAAAGATACCCCAGTATCTTTTTGATATATTATTGTGAGGAATGTGTTGCGTCATTTCCGGTTTAAACCATTTTCAATGGGGAAGCCATACAAGTTTGGGGTAATTAATGTATATATATAGATTTATTCATTTATTTATACATACAAGCGCGATTCGCTTGCTTGCGCTGTGCGGCTGGCGGACACTTTGTGTCCGCCGGAGGCGCCCTTTGGGCGCCTGGAGTCACATTGATTAATTATAAAGGAGACATCTCTAAATACGTCTTTTCTACTGTTATAATCGATATCGCAGGAAAAATCATCAAATTTGTCAAATTTTAAAATTTTGATGCGTAATGATGACGTCATAACAGAGTGATGAGTCATCATTTTTATCATATTTAAGATATATTAATATACACATTCTATTAAAATTTCAGCGTTCTATCATCTAAAATGGCTGAGTTATGGTTGAAAAACTGAAATTCTAATTATAAAAAGGTGACAATGACGTCATAATTCCATGATTTTGGTCTGAAGTCAGAACTTAGTGGAGCCATAGCCAAAAGACTCCCACATGCCAAGCTTTCTGCGTCTGGCAGTTTCTTCAATCAATTCGTTATACGTATATATATATATAAGCGCGGTTCGCTTGCTTGCGCTGCGCGGCTTCAACTAATAATGACATAAAGTGTATATTTCCTAAACCAAGGAATTATAGCATAATACCATACTACCTGTGCCCACTTTGCTTCAAATTCGTTTTATTCACATTCAAATTATTCACTTTATAAGCTTTCAACATAATTACTCTCCTTCAAGATTAAGTATTTCAGCATTTGCTACTCTAAGTCAAATGTCAAGTAATTCGAATGTAGACAATTCGAATTTGAGGCTAAATTAACAACACACTTCAAATTAAATGTCCTTGACTCGACAAAATAGATTATTATATTATAACTATTTGTATAGGAAATTTTGGGGTGTATGAATATTTTTGTTCAGTCAGTGTATATAGAAGTGAAAATTTTCTGGGTGCTACGTTCCAACTAGAACAAGCTAAATTGAAAAAAATTGGTTCAATTATTTGTGTTATTTATACGTCTATTCTTTAACTATGCATGTGCTTGTACTTGTATTTGCGATTGACTAAAAAAATGAATCCAAACCTAATTATTTTAGAGATGTAAATATAATTCCTACCTAAAATCTGTATTTAAATCAGTCTCACTATGTAGCTGCGGTCGTTGTGTATACTTGTCCCGTTCCAGCAAATCAGCGAGAGATCCTGGTCTATCTCCGTACAAGCTGAGGAAAGGAGGGTCACTCTTCTGAGCGGAGAGAGTTTTGACATTATGAGATATTATCTCAATCTCCAGATTTTCTTCCGGGTTGGTTGAAGGAAATTTGGCAGGAGCAGATAATTTTTGACATGCAGGTCGATAAATCTTTGACTGACTAAAAATAAGTTTTTATAATTGATAATATATTAGAATCCATTGAATTGGGACAAATGTTATCCGTTGGCTAAAGCGAATGTAGCGAGAGAACAAAGAGGGTATCTGGAAACATAGGCGTTGTGTTGTAAATCACAGTGCTTTCTGATAAAACTACAATCAATAGTGACTACTACGTAGAAGAATTGAAACAGCTACGTGAAAAGATAAAAATGATCCTCTTCGGGTTCCAATTTATTGTCCTTTTTCTAGAAGGACCACTTATGCTTAACGTTCTACTAATCTCCAAATTTTTTTAGTCGAAAATTTGGTAGGTTCCGAAATTAAATGTAGTATTTTATTAAATTATAGATATATATAATATTAGAATCATACAAGGCGCGTAGTCGAAAATTTACTTGCCGAGAGGGTGGTTGTTGAAGTTTATAGGTGAGAAAATATGGCCTAAAAACCACGGATCTCAAGAGTTTTTAAGCTAGCGGCATTTTCGCTAGAGGAACTTTAACAATACAATCGCAAGAGTTTGTAATTCGAATATTTTCGGAATGTGATAACATTCCATTTTCCAATTTATACATATTTAGGGCTTCTTACCATTTAGTTTTCTTCCTCTTAGCATATTAATCTTAAAATGATGAAATATATCGGATTGGGTGAAAATATCTCAGGATATGAGAAATTTCAGCATCCATGGTCCACAATAAAAGGCAAAAACTGTCACAAAGTTTCTACAAAATAACCCAAGTCTGAAAATTCGTTGTTATCCTATTACTCCTAAAGTTAACGTACATATACCAATTACAATCATAAACGGGCATAGGCGTAGAATACGGGGGAGTAAGGGGGGCACTTTTTGGAGCAATGATACCCAATTTTGTAGCCGTTATTATTCCAGTTTGGATTCGTCTCTAGTGATAAAGCAAAACCTAATTAAGAGAAACCAAACTGTGCGAATCACCATTGATTTACTAACAACTAAGATTTCAATGGTTACTGTCTTGGTCACCAGCTGAACTGGTTGTTCAAGTTTGCATCAATTCCTCAAGTCATGATTTCACTCGAACGAATGAATGCGATCGTTCATTTTATAAAGAAAAGCGACAGCCGGCGAGGTCAGTTCATGGGTAAACACAATAATTTTAACCTTAACCGCCGATGGACAGAATAAATAAAATGCCGAGGCGCTGTACGAAAGTGCAAAGATTGTAACAATCCAGGAGCTACGCTTGGACCTGCCGCAATTGCCTCGGGAAAATCGTATTGCTCGCTCTCGTGGGACGGTTGGCGCTACATTACAGGTTACCGAGGATCAAATAAGGACATTTTACAAAGATCTTTACTCGTTGGTGTGGAAACTGGTGCGAAAGCCCTTTTGGATAGGTATTCCAAGAACGATCTTGATGTTGTCGAATTATTGAGACGAGGTCTGGAGGACAACTGCATGACAGACTCAAAGCTGAACACATTGGCTAAGTTCTATGCTGGGGAAATCAAGCTGGATAACCTCTTTGAGAGAAATATCTGGTTCGCCCGATGAAAAGGAATGCAGAACCAGCATACGATAGCAACATTGAGGGAAAAGCTAGTCGAAGAGGATGCACTTAAGCTAATGATCCCGAATACGCACATGCTTTGTGTCATATATGTTTGTCTTCCCGTTACTACTTGCGATGCGGAGAGATCTTTTAGCATTCTACGAAGAATCCATACCTCCAGCCAAAATTCTCAATCAATAAAGGTTGAATCATTGTTAATTTTGGCCATTTCATAGGGAGTTAACACATTCCATGGATATTGATCCACTCATTGAGGAGTTCATTGATTCGACTGCTCAAAGGAGAAACATGTTTGGACCAAACCCCCAATAGATTCTCATTTCTGATATTGTTTTTGACATCAGCTATTCAATTATTAAACAATCGGGTCTTTATTAACACAATGATATATATAATATAGAGGAATATAGTTTAATTAACACAATAAATATAAAAACTCGCCCCCCCTCATATTTATGCGATTTTAAGAGAGATTATACGCCCATGTAAACGGGCAATCCCTGTGTACAGATTGTTATAAACACTATTTTTTACATTTTTGAGGCCCTTACTTACGGCGCAAATTACAAAATTTCAATTTTTTTCCTTTATGATAAGAGGGAAATAGAAATGAAAGTAAGAAGAACGACAGAGAGATAACTTAAATAAGAAGTAAATTAATTTGTAAATATGTGAAAAGCGTGTCCGATCGGAGAATGACAGACAAGGCATGTTTGACTAAGTTGTATGATTGTGTCGCTACAATCTCAGCAACAATTTTTTGAACGGCATAAATACCCATGTAGTCCTGTCACGAAAAAATGGCCCGGGGCCAAAATTGGTCCGGGTCAATTTTTGTGCGATTTAATTGCGTACACTAACGCAGTCCTCTCCTCATTGGATGTAAGGATGTAATGACGTTACAATCGCACTGGGAGGTATCTATAAGCTTATAGGGCTTCACTCTATACCTATATACCAAGTCCTGGTACTATTCGATTTCTACAGTTTTAGTCACTATTTATTCCATAGCTAGTCCATAAAAAATATGATTTACCAAATAGTTCGTGAATAAACTTAACAATGAGCTTATGAAGAAGTTGAGCATCAATCATCGTCTCACCACTCCATACCATCCTCAGGTTTCTGCTGATTTAGTTTCATCGTCTATGAAATAATAGGTAATGGGAAATCCGGAAGGCTTAAGTCATCAATTCTTTTATTTCTTTATTATTTCACTAATGATTTTTATAAAATGATAATATTTCAATCGACCTTTATCTATTTTTACATATCATAGGCAAATGGTTTAGATGAGCGATGGAATCAAACCCTGCAAAGCAGCTAGTGAAATTTGTAGATGATAAAAAATACTAATAGTTATGGGATACTTATCTAGATACGTGCGTATTTGCATATAATACATCGAAGCATGAGACAACACGTTTCACCCCCTTCGAGGTAATGTTCGGTCGGAGAGCAATTCTGCCGATAGATGTTGAGGTGTCTGTAAAAACTGCAGAAGAAAGTCTAAATATATACAAGGATGCTCCAGATCTGAAAACAGATGTCATTGATCAGTGGTAAACCGCGATGGGATACTTCTAGAAGCAAAGGCAAACTCAATAGGGCTCAAGAAGTGCAAAAAGAACAGTATGATCGAAAGCATGCTAAGTTTGATGCGTTTCAGTGTGGCGTAAAAGTTCTCATGAAGGACCTTCGAAGGAAGAAGCGAAAGGGAGGAAAATTGGATGTAAAATGGCTAGGACCTTATACATACTATAATCAAAAATTTGGGAAAGGGGCTATACTCACTTCAGCTCGTTATTAATCCTGATTGCACTGTGGATCGCATTAATGGAAGTCACCTTAAGCCTTATAAATCCCAAAGTCGGTCCCCATCACCATCAAGCAGCTGTCTATCTATGGACCATTCCAATCTTAATGAAACATATTGTCTACCTAATGAAACAGTAAATCATACCAACCATTATCGCAACCATTTTCATCTGGGACATATACTCCATGTCTATTACCACCATTGGGATGTAGCTCGCCAAAGGCTAAGAAGCAAAAGATAGTAAACTATCTTTTGCATAGAGACAGATGAATTTATCCAAATCCTGAATGCTGCTAAACACTGGCTGACTATCAGTACTATCGGTACGATCCATCCTAACATTGTATTTGTATATGACAGCATGTACTGCTCTCCTCATGCAGTTTTGAAGCAACAGATTGCGGCATTAATGGCTACTCGAATGCCTGAAATAATATTAAAATATGTAAATGTTCAGATGCAGTCCGGTCTTAACGATTGTGGTCTATTTGCTATTGCAAATGCGACAACCCTTTGCCTCGGGGAAACAACCAGAAAGCTACGTGTTAGAGCAAGGTGAACTGAGAGAACACCTTTTGAAATGTCTAGAAGCTGGAGAATTTCAAATGTTTCCTGTTCGCAAGGCTAGAAGACTCACAATGCGTATTAAATCAACTGAAACCATAAAGGTTTATTGTGATTGTCGCATGCCAGAGCTCCTATCTTCAGGGCTGGTACAGTGCACAAAATGTCGTGGAAGGTACCACTCCTTGTGCGCAAATATAGGACCACTGCAATTGAAGACCAAATGGGTATGTTATTCCTGTGGCGGTGGGAGTCCTTGAGTTTGTGCTTAGAATAGTTTAGTACGTATGAACCATAGGCGGATCCAGGGGGGGCCAAGGGGCCTGGGCCCCCCTTCGAGGACTAGCCTAATGCACTCGTTCTCGTAGCAGTATATTCCTTGTTACATATTTGGGGGCCCCATTTTCTTTAGGTCAATCTAGAAAGGCGACCCTTTCCAGATTGGTCTGCGCATGGGGAATTTTCTCAGTAAATTTAACTATTCCGGTAACATTCATGTATTTTTATGGATAATGCGATGGAAAGCTAGTGAAAGTCTACCCCAATCTCTGTCCGACACGTATCTTGCTACTAACTGTCACCTCTATCCCAATATATCGTGCAGTTTACACCTTTTGTTAGTAGCACCAGTGACATCTGCTACTGTTGAGAGGGCCAATTCTGCCCGGCCATATGTAAAGACGGAACTCCGTAGCTCAATGGGTGAAGAACGATTAAATGATTTAATTCTTCTTTATGTCCACAAAGACATTAATCTCACGTATTCTGAGATTGTAGATCGGTTTGCCATCAAAAGACCACGCTTGATGAAGTTAAGAAATCTATTAGATAACGCAGGTGATGAGACTGTGCTAGCCATCAGCAGCTGCTAGTTTTCAGTCTCTAGTGGTAATACAGTGGCACAGTATTACATCCTAAAAAATATTATGAATCTTAGTATAGTACTACTATATGCAAATGGTCATTCGATATGGGTTTTAATATAATTATTCAAAAAATTTTAAAGTCGCTCGTTCCACTCGCTTTGGGCCCCCCCTTTCGTGAAATCCTGGATCCGCCCCTGTGAACTAGCGACTCAACTTATTTATTATTTTTTTTTATTAGTACACTTTATATCATGAACAAGCCACTTTATACTTACGTATTTATTATTTTGTAATTACTCACTTATACCAGAATTAAAAACTAACATTTATATCATATTATACTCAATATAACCGTGTTAGAAATAATTATTGGTCTCCCGGATCAAAAACTGGCCCGGGTGACAAAATTTAACGAGGGGACCAGTTTTGGCAATTTTGGCGACCAAAACTGGTCCCTCGGACCAATTTTGGCCTGACAGTCCCACGTGACTTTAAACAAACCACGCACATGTTTGTAGTCGTGATATTATGTGCCATTGTACTTACAGGGGAATCGTCTTTGTAGCACCAGGTTTAGGGGGTTGTTTTTTTCATGCAATCATATCTAAATACAGAGCATTAACCACCGTTACGGTGGGAATTCTATTCAACTTTAATTATTTGCTACGGTTGACTCGGAGCAACCGGACCACTTAAAGTCTGGTGGCTTCGGCACTGATGTAACCATATTCAACCAAATAAAGAATTTGTATCATATTAATTAACAAGTCAGAATACGCGTATGTGATTTGCATAGTATTATCCTCTGATTTTTCTCCATGAATCTGGATTACCACTTCTGTCTTGATCTTGTGAAGCTCCTCCCTGTTGATAGTCAACACAGCCAGGTCAGTAGTTCGCTGATCGGATAGTTTGTCTTAGGTACGTCTTGATGCGCCGTCAAGCACTGAATGAGCGGTCACATGATGCACTTGTTACTGGGAGGGTGATGCTTATCTTAATAGCTTGGTGGATCCGAAAGAAGAAGCGGCTGTGGGGGAGAAGAAAGTTGTAGAGCCCCAGCAGGTCTGTTAGAAGGTCTTCTCCACCGCGACGAAACATGTCCGCAAGGGCGATTTCCGAAAGGAGGGGTCTCGGATCCTCCTCAATTAATCCATAGTGCTTACAGAACTTGGTGATGGAGGTAAGGTCACCGAAGCTCTCACTACCGGGGGTCAGAGAACAAACACCACTATACACGACCTGATTTTCCTCGTTTAGGAACATCTTATCCAGCTCATCTGCAACCCTCTGACACACGGGTAAGAAAACACGTTTGAGGTAGTGTAAATAGTAGGGTATAGTAGAAAGTTGATACTATGAAGTAACTAAATGGCAAGTAACAAAACTGGATAGTACGAAGTAAACTACGTAGTATAAATAGGTCTGGGAGTTTAGACTAATTCAGTGACCTCCCCCCCCCCCACGAAGCTAATATTCGGACTAACTACATCACAGTAGTCATCCTTACTTAGATAGTTTCCAAACAAATTAATACACAAAATCTTAATCTCGAAGAGCATCAAATAGATAGTGTGGAGAAGCTCAAATTATTTGTTTAGAGAAGTTGGATTCGTCAAGTTCCACCAGAAGATGGCCACAAATAATTGGGCTGAAAATTATCATGAAAGACCAAAGTCCTTAATATAATGTAGCAAGCCAAGAATATGGAATTTTCTGGATATATTGAATTAAATTATATCGGACACAAACAACGAAATCGCAAGATTGAAACAAGGTTTACGGATTACAAGGGAAAGGAAGAAGAAAAATGTGCAAAACGACCAGCGTTGTCAGAAGTAAAAAATATCTTGTCGAAGGTAAATATACAGCTTTGGAGGCAATCAGTCATACAGTGGGTCCTTTTACAGAAACAAATGAAAGTGACTCCTGTTGAGAGGCAGGCGCAGCGCCAGAGGGGGGGAAGATTTCAAGATTATAGGACTATGTTGAGGGTGCTTGGTTTTATGGACACTCGAGTAAAATTGGGAGAGGGTTTTTGTACACCCTGAACTCTTTACAAATTACAAATTACATTCATCGTATCTCTCAGGTTTGATACGTCGTAAATAGAAATTAAGCATCTTGGTTTATTCATTTTCTTAATGAATAATTAAGTCATCTAAAACCAATATTTATATTTATAATTTTGTATACATTATTTAATAATAACGATTAGTGACAGTTGTACAATATTGTTGTAGATCAAGGAGCATGACGCCAGTAATGCACACATTTTAGCTATGCAACAGTGGATGGAAGAACAAACACACCAAAGGCACTGGGCATACCATTGCGACGCAGCTGGATCATACACATGAAAGGCTTGTGAATGTAAACAAACACTATCTTGGGTGTGTGGTGAAGACGGTGCTCATGTGCGCGAAGCAGGGTATAGCCCTTAGGGGTCATAGGGAAACTGCAGACCTAGAAAATCCCGGTCGCAACCGTGGTAACTTCCTCGCATTCCTGGAGCTGGTCTCTGAGTATGATCCCATTGTTCACGTCCGTCTCACTGATAGCCCAAACAATGCCAAGTACACTCATCACTCCATTCAAGATTATATCTTGCGCTCCGCGGCAGCACTGGTCACGGAGGACATCGTTCGTGATATCAACGAAGCGGGTGTACTTTCCCTGCAAGCTGATGAAACGAAGGATTTAGCAAAAATGGAACAGCTGTCGCTGTGCCTGCGCTACGTGAAAGTATGACAGATCAAGGAACGATTCATCAAGTTCACGGCATGCAGTGATTTAACCGCCTTGACCTTGTGTGACGCCATCCTCAACACCCTCCGCGACAATGCTGTGTCAATTGATCAATGTGTTGCACAGTGTTACGACGGTGCCTCTGTAATGAGCGGCCACTTGTCTGGTGTTCAATAGCGCATCAAAGAGCATTGCGCTCGGGCGATATACATTCATTGTTTATCGCTTATCGTGGTGGTGGACGTGGCTGGCGCGATCGGACGTGTAGGTGACATGTTCGCAGTACTGCAGCGGATGCACAACTTTCTGTCTACAAGTGTGATTCACGTTAGGTTTGTTGCTACTCAGGAGACGATCTATCACAGCTCAAGGGTTTGTCGCCATGATGCTGTTCTTCCGTTTCAAGGACATTCCAGACAATTGTCTCAACCATCGATGATTTCTCTGATGAGGCTGGAGAGAGGGGAAACAATGCAAGAGCACATCAGTTCCAGGTTAACTCGTGCTTTATAGTCCTCCTGTATGTAATAAAATTCATCCTGAAGATCTGCTACGATGCTAGTGTACTGCTGCAAGGTCAAACCGAAATCTGAAATCTGAAATCTGAGTACCCAATTTACGGGACGATTCCGGAATTTTAAATGCCTATTTCACGGAATATTCCATCTCGGATATTATAAATACCTAATTTATATGGAATACAGTACACCCTCGCTAGTCCGAACCTCGCCAATCCGAACCCTCGCTAATCCGAACACTTCATTCTTAAAATCCGAAAACCTAAAATAGAATTTTATTCGCCTCTATGATTTGAATAAACGTTTATAAACTTAAGTCTATCAATAAGATTGAGAAACCTCATTAAATAAGCAATCATAGCGAAATAATATCTTTAATATTCTAACAATACAAATTTATTATATTTAATGCCCTATTGAATTAGTGTTATTTCACTAATCGGAACAAATTCACTAATCCGAACGATTTTTTCGAACATTGGAACAGAGCTGTTCGGATTAGCGAGGGTGTACTGTATTACGTAAATTAGGCAATATAAAATTCTGGAACCATTCGGTCAAGTTCCGTAAATTAGGTACTCAGATTTTATACTATTTTCGATTTGTCCATTGTATAGCTCAGGGGATCAGCTTTCGATTTGCATATAGGGTTGTTGTGATAGAACAATTATGGTGATTGGGACGTTCGATTTATATACATGGTTTAGGTGACTTTTGAAAAATTGGAATCTTCCCATTGAAAATGGCTTAAAAATTAATTTGTGATATTTTCTTTTGAATTCGTGGAATAAGATCATTACAAGGTCAAATAACTAAGAACATATGTGTGATGAAGTAAACGGGAGGTGTTCAGTACAATAACCTGTGATAAACAGTAATTATGCAACTTTACGTGGATTTTTCCCAATTTTCTCCCCCTAAAAATGGGACAAAAGTGGTAGTATACCATTTCATAAACAATTTATTGCCCAGCCTAAAACCATAATGCTACAAATAAATCAATATTTATGTTTTTTTATATGTAGAATTTAATGGAAGGATCAGTTTTAATAATTTGCTCAGAAATGAAATACAGCCTTAGGGAACTCAAAAATCACGTTCGAAGGCAGTATCCTAAACTGATGTACTTAAATCGGATGTAGGAACCACAATAATTGTCCTATTACAGTAATTCTGTATGCAAATCGAAAGCTCAGCCTTCTATCACCTAAAATGGCTGAGTTATTGTCGAAAAACTGATATTTCTAATTTAAAAAATGTGACAATGCAAGTTTGAGATCCGAGAGTGAGGAGGAAATGAAGTTCATCGCCAACAAAGACTTGAAAGATAAGTTAACCTTGATTTCACCACCTAATAGTTGGTTTGTATGGTTTCCTGATGAAAATAACATCACGTTCGCTCTCGCTAAGATGGCTGAAAGAATTATATGCACATTTGTACCTTGAAATCAATTCCTATTCATTTACCTCAGCCTATTTTCATGGACAAAACATTCCCGTTTCCATATTTTCAAGAACTTGCTTCACTACACGACGCTAATTCTAAAAAGCACAAAGCAGTCATTCCATATACCCCGAGCCAAAGAGCATATTAAGGAGGTCGTCACTGATTTACTAGCCATTTGACTAACTCTTGTGGTTTTTCCTATGTGTTGTCCTACTTTTTACAAACAGATCTATTGGAACACCATTTCGGGATGTATCGTATGATGTCGGGTTCTAATTACCATGTTCCTATCCAGGGTTGGGTTCAATTATAATTGTAACAATCGCGCTTCGCTTGCTTGCGCTGCGCGGCTAGCGGACACTTTGTGTCCGCCGGAGGAGCCTGAGGTCACATTGATTAATTATAAGGGAGATAACATCTCTAAATACGTTTGTCCTACCGTTATAATCGATATCGCACCAAAAATCAACAAATTTATCAATTTTTAAAATTTTGATGCGTAATGATGACGTCATAACAGAGTGATGAGTCATCATTTTTTTATGATAGTTGTATCATATGTGAGATATATTAATATACATATTCTATTAAAATTTCAGCCTTCTATCACTTAAAATGGCTGAGTTATGGTCGAAAAACTGAAATTTCTAATTATAAAAAAGGTGACAATGACGTCATAATTCCATGATGAGTCGACGTTTTCGACTGAGCTCAGAACTTACAATCAATTCGTTACAGATATATATATATATACACTAAGCGGACAAAAGTATTTCAACACTTGATTCTTTCCCATACAAATAATACTAAATAGGATTTTTTCATGTAGGGCAAAACGTTCAAATTCAAAGAGATACTAAAAATCTGATTTCAGATTCGAAATCTACACATTTGAATTAGCCATATTTGACCATAACTAATAAATTACTCAACTCAATGAACAATCTTATCAGCCTGAGCCAGCATAGGTAATTCATTGTCATCATGTATAGTGGTCAAAATGGGTGTATGTGGCATAAATTGGCACTGATTGATAATTACAAATAGTTAGGATTGAATGATTATTAGAAAAATTAACCTGTGACTAATTTGAATGCGTATTATTCGAATCTGGAATCCGATTAGCTGTATCCCATACCGTTTAGAAGTAACCCTCTTCATGAATAGACTCATTTTAGTATTATTTATATGGGAAATAATCAAGTGTTGAAATACTTTTGTCCGCTTAGTGTATATATATATATATATATACAATCATTAATCGAGTTTTAATAGTAAAGATTAATTCAATTACAATTAATTACGTTTTCGCATAATTGTAATTGTACTTGTAATTGAAATTGAAAAACTCGAATCAATATAATTGTAATTGAAAAACACGAATTCATATATAGGCGATTGTAATTGAAATTGAAATTCATAAATGTGGTTTTACAAGTCGAACGAAAAATCGTCCATAGGTTTTCTTAGTGTTTGTTATTAATAAAATATTGTTAGACACTAGTGCTAGCTTTGGCTTCCCCGTTTACTAGACTTCTAGTAGAGTGTTGTCCTACTGTGATAATCGATATCACTCGAAAAATCACTTTTTCAATTTTAAAATTTTTGATGCGTAATGATGACGTCATAACAAAGTGATGAGTCATCATTTTTGATTATAGTTACATTATATGTGAGGTATGTTAGTATACATATTCCATTAAAATTTCAGTCTTCTATCTCCTATAATGGCTGAGTTATGCTCGAATAACTGTGTTGCTTAACTTTTAAAAATGTGACAATGACGTCATAATTCCATGATGAGTCGACATTTTGCTCTGAGCTCAGAACTTAGTGGAGCTATAGTCAAAAGACTCCCACATGCCAAAAATCAGCTTTCTGTGCCTGGCAGTTTCTTCAAGCAATTCGTTACAGATATATATATATATAGATATATATACACAAACAAACAAACAAACATTAATCGAGTTTTAATAGTAAGGATATACAGTATAGTATATCCTTACTATTAAAACTCGATTAATGTATATATATATACAAGGTGGCCCATAAGTTCTGTCCCAAGCTTCATTAGGTGTAAAAATTTTTATACTCAAACAGTCTTAGTTTTTATGGTCTTTAGAGATTGCAATTCGAATACTTTCAACGATTTAAAAAGATTTTTCGAGTCTGAGACCTAGAACTGTGTTTTGTATGGTGAGTTTGGTGAATAAAAAATGTGTCCTGGCTCGCAGCGAAAATCACAAATCAGATCCCGCTGCTTCTGTATAAATTGTCTACATAATCGATGTTCCATGACGATTTAACACCAGATACCTTTCATTCACCTTAGAAATATTTCACGAATCCACTGAATTCATTTTCAGACATAAGAAAAAGTTATTCATTCGCAGTTCAAATTAGGTATATTTTGCAAAATTCCCTAAAATGGCACTTTTTTTCACATCACAAAAAAATCTGATCTAATTTGTCCTCAAAATGCACTGATCTTCACATCGTATATTTCTACAAATTTAGAGTGTTCGAGGAAAATGTGAGAGCTATTTTTTCCGAGAATTTGAAGACTCTAGAAAGATAATTCGAAAAGCAGTGGCCTCTGATTCGCGATTTTCGCTGCGAGCCAGGGCACATTTTTTATTCACCAAACTCACCGTACAAAACACAGTTCTAGGTCTCAGACTCGAAAAATCTTTTTAAATCGTTGAAAGTATTCGAATTACAATCTCTAAAGACAATAATAACTAATATTGTTTGAGTATAAGAAATTTTATACCTAATGAAGCTTGGGACAGAACTTATGGGCCACCCTGTATATATATATACAAGCGCGCTTCGCTTGCTTGCGCTGCGCGGCTGGCGGACACTTTGTGTCCGCCGGAGGAACCCTTGGTCGTCTGGGGTCACATTGGTTAATTATAAGGGAGATAACATCTCTAAATACGTCTGTCCTACTGTTATAATCGATATCGCAAGAAAAATCACCAAATTTATCAATTTTTAAAATTTTGATGAGTAATGATGACGTCATAACAAGTGATGAGTCATCATTTTTTTGATGATAGTTGCATCATATGTGAGGTATATTAATATACACATTCTCTTAAAATTTCAGCCTTCTATCTCCTATAATGGCCGAGTTATGCTCGAATAACTGTATTGCTTAACTTTTAAAAATGTGACAATGACGTCATAATTCCATGATGAGTAGACATTTTGCTCTGAGCTCAGAACTTACTGGAGCCATAGCCAAAAGACTCCCACATGCCAAAAATCAGCTTTCTGTGCCAGGTAGTTTCTTCAATCAATTCGTTACAGAGATATATATATACGTGTATATATATACACATACACACATACACAAACAATTAATCGAGTTTTAATAGTAAGGATATATATATATATATAAATATATATATATATATCTGTAACGAATTGATTGAAGAAACTGCCGGTCATAGAAAGCTAATTTTTGGCATGTGGGAGCATTTTGGCTATGGCTCCAGTAAGGTCTGAGCTCAGAGCAGAATGTCGACTCATCATGGAATTATGACGTCATTGTCACATTTTTAAAAGTTAAGCAACAGAGTTATTCGAGCATAACTCATCCATTATAGGTGATAGAGGCTGAAATTTTAACAGAATATGTATACTAACATACCTCACATATGATGCAACTATAATAAAAAATGATGACTCATCACTTTGTAATGACGTCATCATTACGCATCAAATTTTAAAAATTGATAATTTTGGTGATTTTTCGTGCGATATCGATTATAACAGTAGGCAGACGTATTTAGAGATGTTACAAGTATTTCCCATATAATTAACCAATGTGACCTCAGGAGACCGAAGGGAGCCTCCGGCGGACACAAAGTGCCCGCCAGCCGCGCAGCGCAAGCAAGCGAAGCGCGCTTGTCTATTATAAACTGAATGCGTATTACTGCGGTAGCTAGTAAGAGTCCGAATGAGGAGAGAGAGAGAATGAGAGACAGTTATTATTTCTGTTGTGTATTGTATTTCTACAAATTATGTTATATAATGTACAGTTTGTATGCACTATTAATATTAAAATATCATATCCAATCACCATTCTCACTATACATGATAATTCTAACCACAGGGTAACAGGAAAGTAATGTTTGGTAGTCCTAGAGATGCCTAGTTAACTTAAAGTTCAATTCACGGAATTTCAGAAAATAAAATTTTCCATCTTGTTGTTCAACCATGGTACATTTACTGTTAGGCTTTATATTAAGTAGGCTATGAATAAGTGAATTATGAAAATATTTTAACGTAAATAATGTACGTACATATGTGCTATTTATTAATTAATATGGATATACATAATACACAAGATTGGTCATAGGATACCATTTGATTTGTTTACTAATTCGACAGTTATTGATTTCCAGCAAAAGAAAACTTGTATTATAGTAACATCACAAATTTTAACAGTTAAAACTTGACAAATTCAAACAGTTAAGGTTGGCATTTCAAAAAGACTTTTTTCACCGAATTTTGACCTTTTTCACCGATTTGAATTTTTTCAATGCAGATTTGAATCCCACAGTCATCTGGAAAATTGCAAAATTGCGAAGTTATTTTTTATAATTATCTTTTTATTGGTAATGTCAAAAAGTTTCCTGTAGCGGAGTTGCTCATCGCTGAAATCTATCAAAACTGTTGAGTTTTCGTTTCTACTATGCTGAATCTACGAATAGTTATCCAATAAGTGTTAAAAAAAATAGTCTCAAAAAATTGGATCTAAAAAATATGTATATTTATATCCCTCAATTTCGTTTAGTATGAACAACTTGACAAAATCTAACAAATGACAACATCACAAATCGAATAAAATTCGAAAATTGGAAACATCACAAATTCTAACAAATGCAGCGTCCACTATTTTGCCTCAAAGAGAAAATTTTGTTACAAAGCCTGGCGTCGTAGCCTAAAAATTTCAAAGTTTAAACAAAATAGATATTTAGCAGTAGTTCCAATCCATGGTCAAGGTCTAATAATTAAAAAATTTTATAGTACGTATAATAAAATTTATGAAATTAAGTAATAATCCAGAAATTTGCAATAATGAATAAAAAGTAGTACCAGGAATGGGGTTCGAACCCATGTGTGCATATGCACATTGGAACTTAAGTCCAACGCCTTAACCACTCGGCCACCCTGGTTGTAATATATTTATTTAAAAAGGAAAAAACATAAAGATCCTAATGTAGTACCTGTGTCTTTTTCCCAATTAAAATTGGTTCATCTTTGGTACTTAATACACTAAAGTAATGGCAGTTACTCTATTTCTAAAGATAGTTTTAAGTTTAGATAGGAAATCGCGCTTATTTTTAGGAAACTATTTCGATTTTGGTAGTCATTGAATATCTGTTAATTAAATATTTTATCAAATGACCGCAGATCGCTTGTTTTGTGCTATTTTTCTGGCTTCAGTCAATTCAGTGATTAATATCTCTCAAAATTTAGATGAGCAAAAGACTAAATTCCATAACTATGCAAAGAAATCGAATAGAAGTCGAAAATCGACGAGGTGTAGCCTGTTGTTTCGAGTCTTCAAGCTGAAACGCATTCAATATCAGATTCTTGTACCCCTCAAGTTCTACTCCGAGGTTTAACACGACTCATACACAATCACTATTTGCAACTGTGAATGATTTGTCCAAAAAAAGTGAGAAACCGAGGCAGCCTTCTATTATCTTCCCAAAAAATCAGGCCTTTTGTTCCCATTGGTATACTCAATTCTGCAGCAAAGTAACATACTAGATCACTTTGTTGGAAAATCCCTAAATACCACTTTTAGTACCACATTCGGACACATTTTGAAGATGTTAAAATGCATATAACTTCGTTTAAACTATTCCAATTTGTATATATCCGTAATCAGGGTAAATTTCCCTTAGTTAAGGGGTCACTTGAGTAAATTAGAAAATGATTTTTTGGATTTTTTGTCACTTAATTAATTAGCTTTTCTCCTATAAATTTTCGAATAAATTCTGCTGCAATATGTTCCAACTTAAACCACAGATTGACTGGACTAGTTAGTATAGCTAGGTACGATAAAGTTAAAAATAAAACACAATCACATTGCATATTCTGATATTCCAAAGAATCCATTAGCTTTGTGATAAGTAAATCTAGAAAAATCGTGTTAAAAGACAATTGTGAATAGCTTATTGCATAGCTTTACCCAACTCGCTGAGCGGAATCGAAAAAGGGGTCACTCGATAGGGGTTGAACAAATTTGAGAATGAAAAGTTGATACATTCCTGACACATTTCTGCGTTGCTAGGGATATTTCAAATTATAGTCAAGTGACCACTAAAACGAAGGGAATTTTACGCTGGTTACGAAAATCAAATACAGTGGAACCTCCAGAAAGGAAAGCGGAATATGTCCTACGAAAATATCGGAAAATGTCCTACAAACAATGTAGGAATATGTCAGGCTTGGACCGGGTCACTATAATCACTAAATTTCCGGTTATATAACAGGAACCATGGATGTACAACTTGCGTGAAATTCTGAGACACCCGCTTAGAAGCCTTAGCAAGCTCTGATCTAATATATTATGCAAATTGTAGTTCCTATTACAGAATGATATTTACAAAACATGATGATTTTGTTCTATTTTGTTTCGCAAACTCAATAATGCAACGGTGATCCTAGAAATAGAATAGGATTTGAAATCAAAATAGAACAAAATCATCATGTTTTGTGAAATATCATTCTGTAATAGGAACTACAAGTTGCATAATATTAGATCAGAGCTTGCTAATGATTCTAAGCGAATGTCTCAGAATTTCACGCAAGTTGTACATCCATGGTTCCTGTTATATAAGGGCCTCAGAAATTCACGCAAGTTGTACATTCATGGTTCCCTTTATACAGGGTGACTCTTAAGTTCTGTTACAAGTTTCATTAGGTATAAAATTTTTTATACTCAAACGATCTTAGTTATTATGGTCCTTAGAGATTGTAATTCGAATATTTTCAATGATTTTAAAAGATTTTTCGATTCTATGACTTAGAAATGTGTTTTGTATGGTGAGTTTTGAGAAAAAAATGTGTCCTGGCACGCAGCGAAAACCGCGAATCAGGGCCCACTGCTTCTGTAAAAAATGTCTTCATAATCGATGTCCCATGACGATTTAGCACCAGGTACCTTTCATTCGCCATAGAAATATTCCATAAATCCACTGAATTCGTCATCAGAAACGAGAAAAAGTTATTCAGTCGCAGTTCAAATTAGGTACATTTTGCAAAATTCCCCAAAATTGCAATTTTTTTCACATCACAAAAAAATCTGATCCAATTGGTCCTCAAAATGCACTGATCTGAACATCTTATATCTCTACAAATTTAGAGTGTTCGAGGAAAATGTGTGAGCTAATTTTTCCTAAATTTGAAGACTCTGGGAAGATAACTTGAAAAGCAGTGGGCCCTGATTCACGATTTTCGCTGCGTACCAGGACACATTTTTTTTCTCAAAACTCACCATACAAAACACATTTCTAAGTCATAGAATCGAAAAATCTTTTAAAATCATTGAAAATATTCGAATTACAATCTCTAAGGACCATAATAACTAAGATCGTTTGAGTATAAGAAATTTTATACCTAATGAAGCTTGTAACAGAACTTAAGAGTCACCCTGTACAAGTGCCTCAGAATTTCACGCAACAGTACTAAAGGCTAGATTTTACTATTTAGGTATGGTACTTAGATTTGCTACTAGGGGATCTATATCTTTCATTTATCACTTCATTTATTACTACCATTTCACTTGTGCCAGTGTTTGCATCAGTATTACAGCTCAACTCCTTACTATTAAAACTCGATTAATCAATATGTGTGTATCTGTGTATATATGTATACGCACAGTCGACTCCGCTTAATAGGGTCACCGGTCAGAGGACATTTTGACCCGATTAAGCGGAGAACCCAATTAACCGAAAATATTTTGTATTAGCCTCTATGTGTGATAGCTATCCCGGTCCTGCCAAAAGTGGCCCAATTAAGCGGTTGACCCGATTAAACAGTGACCCTATTAAGCGGAGTTGTTCACTTTAACCAAATATTTTATCTATTCAATTTACTCAGGCGTTCATGGTTCATGTAAAGTTAGCAAGATTAGGCGCCCTAGAGTTAATCGGCAAAACAATAATGTCATAATTATGTGATGGGTAGATATTTTCGTCTTAGACACTTAGCTACTCGAGGAAGTCAGATGCAATTTTGCCTTGAAATTCATTTAAAATTATTTTTTTCAAAATGGTGAAATAAGATCACATTGAATTGCAAGAAAATGAAAGACTAAAGTGAAGAAGCAAACGGGAGATGTTCATTTGAAAATTTTGGGATCAATAGATTTTGATATACTACTTATAGTTTATTTTCCCCACTTTTTGAAAAGAAAAAGAGGAACAAAGGTGGCATTAAATCAGAAAAATAAAAAGATCACTCCCCTTGCTTAAAACTAGAATAGTTCACAGAAGTCATTCTATTATTTGATACGTAGAATTCAAATAAACCTGAAAAACTATCGAAACACCAATCCTAAACTAGGATCTACGTATAAATCGAGTGCAGTAAGTTACCTGCAATAACTATATTATTACTAAAAAATTCGAAAATTGAAAATACATTACTTTGATTGCTTTTTGATCAATTTTGTAGGTCCTGGAACAAATTGAATGCACTAAATATTTAGGAAATGAGTTGACTAAGCTATTTATAGTGTGCAATGACACAGTACAAATTAGCATTGGAATAAGACAACATTTAAGTTTTTTACTTGTCTTCGAGTCTAATACCATTATACTGGTGGTTAGAGATTAACATGTGGTTAGAGATTAACATTACTTTTGGAAACTTAGGTATGATAATAGACGGGACTATTATACGTACAACGTTATACGAATAATATCAGCTTCTGGTATTAAAATGACTTTAAATGTTTGGAATTCTAAAATTTCATTTATATACTGAATCTTTTATCAACTAATATTACATGGCACCACTGTATATTACCTAGAAGAATTGACTGTTTCCAAATTTTGCTCTGATCCAGTGGACTCGGTACACGAATCAGTGGTAGTGCCATTCACGCTGCTGAGGGAGGCAGGGGGGCTAGGCCTAGGGAAGGGTTGGGTTGAGGGAGAAGGTGAAGAGAGCTTCTCTTGGGGTCGTGATAGAGAAATTAACTCTGATGCAGGGCATAGTTCTCCATCCCGGAACTGTTCAGATGAAACAGTATTTATTTTCTTTAAAAGAGTCATGTAACGCAAGTTGATAATCTTTAATACGCTCTCTCGAATGTATATGTCTGGAAAACAAATAGGATGAAGACATTATATTTTTCATTTTAAGGCACCACACATCGTATTTGACTAAATATTTTAACCAGAGGTAATTGTCAATTTGTCATCACCATCATACATGTATAGTGGATAAAAATGGCATATGTAGTAGAGATTGGGACTATTGATAATTTGAAAACGTTAGGAATTACCCGTAGGGACTTCTGAATTCCGACCTAATTTTCAAACAAAATCAGGCTACTTCTTAATACGAACCTCGGAATCTTATATATTAATTAACCCTACTTGGACTTGGGATACAAAGTATAAATAGAAAAATCCCACTTTCATTTTCACTTTCACTTTCACTTCAACATTCCGAGTCCAAGTAGGGTTAATACGCTAGGATTTTTGTTAGTTTTTTTGTTTGTTTGTTTGTCCGAATTGATTGAATAATTGGTAAAACGTAGAGATACGAAAATTGGCATGTAGGTATCAAATGATGAATCTACGATTAAGTTCGAAGATCTAAGCGAAAATTTCACACCTCTGCAAAAAAAAATGGAAAACAATTTTTTACAACCTTTTCTATATAATTGTAGGCTGTCATTGTTATTAATACTTCAAAGCAATGACTTATATAGATGTCTCAATTATATTCTAGTGTATAGCAATAAAAAAGGTTATGTGTATATTTTATCATCTTTATATACGTATTTTAACACCATTTGACGAATTTTGAAAATTATGAGACTAGCTTCGGTTGACATGGGGTTTTCAGGGTGTAGATCTAGAATATTATATTTCGGATCTAAATGAGAAATTACTTGTAAACTTTTGTTTACAATATTTATATAAATTAAACAAATTCCCAAAATAGGCTGGATTGAGTAACTCCAGGCGTGTCCGCAAGCCGCGAAGCCCAAGCAAGCGAAGCGCGCTTGTACATTATAAAATAAGTGGACACCTTTACAAATTTCGACTCGTGGAAGACGTATTTCGGTTGGTACCTTTTCCTGTTTCCCAGGTTGGTATATCTTATACGAGCTCTACTATACTTCAAATTAATACTAATACACGTGTGTTTATTTTATTATTGGTGATAGATATCGACTGAGGGGGACAGGTGTACGCAGGCCGCGAACGCAAGCGAGCAAAGTGCACTTGTATTATAATTTTAAATAAGCTACAAAATATCATAAACATTACTATAAACTCTAGTTGCTTCGCTTGAGATTCAAACCGAACTTTCATATAATTCTCAACTCGTTTAGATGTTAAATGGGGCGCTTTACTTATTTAAGTAAGCGCGTCATTTAACAGTTAAAAGCGTTGACTGAAGAGATTAGCGGGAAACACTGGTGAATGTGTATTAATTGAGTTTTACGTACTTAGAGTTTGAGGTGAGAACTATAATCCTGTGGAATAGTCATAATGTAATATAATGGTTAAAACCAATCTATTTTCAGCTTTTAGCAAGGTTTGAGCAAATCTTGTAGACCAAGATGCCCTTATACAAACTTCCTGACAGAGTTGATAGCTAAATAAACACAACACAAACCAACTCTACCATATTAGTAATACGTGTACCCAGGGGGCGCTAGCGGGCTACGACAGAGTGGGCATCAGCGAGGCATCGAATCTGACTGGGTGGGCAACTGAAAACTCATCAAACTTTCTACCATTTATATCAGACACAAGTAAGAAAGTATAAGGGTGAGCATCAGGGTGGGCGGCTACCCACCCCTAAATCCGCCACTGCGTGTACCCATAGCATTAAAAGGTTAATGTTAAGCCCCTATTACTTCACAATGTAAATAATAAAAAGGTTTCGACTACTGAAAACATACTTGTTTGAAATATGAATTGACAAGAATCTGGAGCTGACAAGAGAGCTTCACAAACTAAAAAAAGAATTATTTTTATAAGTAATGTGTCAAAACAAGAAAATCTCAGAGTTGATAAAACAATTCCCACCTGCTTCTTGTGAATATGTATGAACATCTATACCATCAATAGACAGTAAGAGATCTCCTACTCCGATCTAGAGAGATATCATGCCTGGAAATAAGTGGCCTACCAGGGGGGAGGGGGCAGGGGGCAGGGCCATAGGGCCATGTTCCCTCCCCATAACGTTTCCTAGTGACCAACAATATATATACGATTATTTTTAATAAAAGGGTTACACTATTATTATCAAAAGTATAAATATATTTTTGCCCTCCCCCTAGGATTTTTGGATACTTCACTGCTGCTAATATTATGTCACAAAATATACGTAGCCTTGCCATATTTGAAGTGCACAAGGCATAATTGCACTGGAGAAATAACACAATATTAACATTATCAGGTTAAAGTGGTCCTAGCTAAAAGTGCACGTCTCCTTTATATATAAGATTTGATAAGCACAAAAAGTACACTAATCAAAACTAAGTCGAAACTTTTGACATATTACAAATTCGCTAATGGAAGCAGCCCAAGAAAATTCTAGGGTGAAATAATCTTGTCTATAACATAATTAAGTCCATATCATACATATACATAATTCTAGAGATACCGACAATTCGCACCACAATTGTTGTTATTACAACACAATAGGATACAATAGGAACGCCACTGTTGGGTGCCACCATCCCACAATATGGAAATTTATTGCCGCCCTCAAGCGTGAGCAGGGGTTAGTGGAAGTGAGGAGGCTAGGTTCCTTGCTGGTAACGCCCCGACAAAGAGAAAGCGGTCTCAAGCAAGTGAACAAGCCCTGATTGATTCAGTCTTGCACTATTTTGACGAAGATCGTACTAAGATGGAATTCTTAAGGGGTGTGGCACATCATTTCTGTTTGGGAGCGAATTAAAGTATTTAATTTTAAAATAGTAGAACATTATACTTGTATGTACTCGTATAATAAATTAAATTGACCAATCAAAAGTGGTGCGAATTGTCGTGGTGCGAATTGTCGGTGTTCTATAATTCTAACTTTTTGATAAAAAAATCAAATTGAATTTTTAATGGGAGAAAATGGCAAGATCACAATAGTAAGAGATAAGTCAATGAATGATACTATCAAACAGACATTTTCCACCTTGACATTCAGACAGACTTATCATTTTCAAACAATCCGCCTTAGCGACGAAAACAAGAGGGGCGGGGTATAGCCTCGGAATGACGTCTATGATATCGTCGACTCCGGGTTGGCATTTGTCTAGCTAAAATGGAATATATTTCCTAATTTGCTGGGTGAGGCGATGTATTCAAAACCTCCTCTCCTCTAGGCAATGCTTTTTCCCATTTCAGAATTGTTCTTAAGTTCTGATAGACCGTTATGATACCCTACTCGCAAGGTTGTTCGTTGTTGTTACGTAAGAATAATACCTGTGTACACATCAATTGCTGATGTTATTATTACATGTTCAGAAAAGCGATATCTTACCTTGTGGGAACCCTCAACTGCTCCTCCTGGCTGTATTTCTGCAACAGAAGGGGGAACATTGAGGTTGCTACCGCCTACCAACTTCAATCCAAAGTTGCTATTGATTCTGTTCAGCTGTATCACTTTGGTACGGTGTCTCGGCATTCTTCACTGAAGTGGGGAGAAATTAATGCTATCTACCAATGAGGTACAGTTTTGAAAAGAAGGAATGGGTGTAAGTTAGATTGAGAAAAATGCATTTCGCCTGAGGCTTGAATAACGCCGAGGGATTCATGAGTACCGAAAAAATAACCGCAGGGACGATTTTTTCATACACATGAAACCCCGGCGATTATTCATGATATTTTAGGCTCATTTATGCCGAGCTTAAACATACATTTTCTCAAATTAAATGTAGCTTATTTTTATTCTTACTACTGTAATTGCCAAATAAAAATAAATTATATGAAATTAGGGACAGGAGGGAGCATTTGATCTTTATCAATCAATTATATTTCGTCGTTACTATCCACATGAATAAATACCATATATGCGAACTGTCACTCTTCTATCGAGCTAATTTTCACTTATGTCCCATTTTTTCTTGAAATTTCTCAATCAGGATTACATGAAAAAATACCTTTCTATTGCATCCCACCATGTGTGATCAAGTTAATAAACCGATAATACGATTGCTAATAATTTATTAACGACAAGTAAACAGTGGAAAATACAATAATAAGATAATCTGTACCAATCTAAGGAAGGAGGTAACAATGCATATAGTGATGTTGCTAGGTTTCTAAAAGCTCAGTGGGTGGTCTATGCCGATGACATAATGCGGTCTAGTGAAGAGTAATAACTAACTAAGGTTATATAGTTCCCTGTATCGATCATATGCTTCGTTATTGAGGTTATTTCTTAGGGTTCACGGCGAACACGGAGGAAAATTCCTCAAGAAGTTCGGTGAGGGTTTTTCCTGGTGTCGATTCAGGTTACTGCTGGATAGCATGAGGGTAGATTGGTCTTCATCTCTGCTACTAACTTCTAAGCATGCTACTTCAGCTCTTGATAAGGGGTCTCCACCTTCCACGGTAGCCTGTGACTCCTTCCATATCCTTCCGAGTCTTATTCTATGTGTTTCCCAGTCGAATTCCGTATACTAGAATTTCTTAAAGAGGTCTCGTCCCAGAATCAAAGTAATTTCAGCATCGCGCATCGCGAAGAATTTCGAAAGTGTGGTTTCGTCATCATCAAGGTCCAGGGAAAGAGTAGCATTCCCAACAACACTTATGGGTTAACGCGCCAGACCATATACCTTGTCTTCTTACGAGAGATTGTAGACCTAAATCACAAACTGTGCTGCAGTCAATCACAAAGGGTCCCGCGCCTGAGTCGAGGATCGCTGTTACTGGTACGCCATTCAGCTTGACAGGTAAAACGACAGAAAGCTCAGTGCATGCGCCTCGACGTTCAAGGTTAAATATCTTTACGTTGCCTTTCGCCCCTCCATTTTTCTGACACTCTTTGAGGGTATGTCATTTTTCCCCACAGCCTGGGCACCGCTTCTCGGGACAATATTTCCACATGTGCGAACCTACACAGGTAAAACATCCTTTAGCCGAATGTGACTGTTGCTTGTGCTGGCGACTCCATTGAGAGCTTCGAAATTGAGTCCTAGAGTAAGCAACTGTATCGTCCAAAGGCATCTGGGCTTCTAAGTACTGTTAGTAGCAAGGATTGAAGGTGGTGGTTCGCTGCTGAATCGGTCAATACTGCTATCTTCTTTATCTTTTCGAAATCTTTACTCCACATGTCCAGACGATAACCTCTTTCAGTGAGCTCTCGCTTGATAGTCTTGATCAAATCCAGACCCTGCTCTCCTTCGATGTCGTCTGCGATGTCCTTTACCTTGTCCCTCAGTTTACTCTGTATGTCTTTTGGTAGCTGAGAAGCGAGGAGTGATGCGACGAATTTCATACCTACCCCAGCATGGAAAGCCTTGCGAGTTCCTGCAACATCTGATACTGGTCATTATAGGTGGGTCTAAGATATCTTCAATGGTCGTAGCGTCTCAATTATTGTGAGTCTAGGTGCCCTTTGGACGCCTAGGCTCACAATGATTAATGGGGTCATGGGGTCAGGTATAAATTTTCTTTTGTTCAACTACTATTAGAAATTATTATTTGTACAATTTTGCAAAAGTATTGATTATTCATACCATTCTAGAATCAGTTTTAAGAGAGTGGCACATGATCTCCCAAGCGTTCAGATTCACCTCACAAAGAAGAACCACTGGGTCTGTTCTAGTTATGATGGCAGAGGTGGTGTGAATTTGTAAGATTCGATGTTCTATGGTGAAACAACAATGTACTTAGATACCCAACTTGCATTTTTATCTGCTAGCAATAGTATGCAGCTAGAGATTGTGGTACCGAGAATTCAGAAACAGACTGGTATAACAGACTGTGGGATATTTGCCGCAGCAGTTGCCATGATCCAGTATATCTCACTTGGAATCAGAAAGAAATGAGGGAACATTATTTGAGATGTATTGAAACTTAATGTACCATAAGATTCAGCGGATAAAATCATGTATTTAGCAAATTCTGTTTTAATGGAGCTTAGAATATAGTAAATTCATCGCTTTCAATTCCTGAACCTGCAAATGTAAGTAATACAAGCCCGCTTCGCTTGCTTGCGCTGCGCAGCTGGCAGACACTTTGTATCCGCCGGAGGTGCTCTTTGGGCGCCTGAGGTCACATTGATTAATTATAAGGGAGATAACATCTCTAAATACGTCCATCCTACTATTATAATCGATATCGCACGAAAAATCACCAAATTTGTCAATTTTAAAATTTTTGGTGCGTAATGATGACGTCATAACGGAGTGATGAGTGATCATTTTTTGACAATAGTTGCATCATATGTGAAGTATATTAATTTACACATTCTGTTAAAATTTCAGCCTTCTATCACCTAAAATGGCTGAGTTATAGCCGAAAAACAGAAATTTCTAATTATAATAAAGGTGACAATGACGTCATAATTCCATGATGAATCGACATTTTCGTCTGAAGTCGGAACTTAGTGGAGCCATAGCTAAAAGACTCCCACATGCCAAAAATCAGCTTTCTACGCCTGGCAGTTTCTTCAAACAATTCGTTACAGATATATATATCCTTACTATTAAAACTCGATTAATGTTTGTTTGTGTTTGTTTGTTATATATATCTCTGTAACGAATTGATTGAAGAAACTGCCAGGCACGAAAAGCTGGTTTTTGGCATGTAGGAGTCTTTTGGCTATGGCAAGTTATGAGCTTAGACGAAAATGTCGACTCATCAAGGAATTATGACGTCATTGACCCATTGTCACCTTTTTATAATTGGAAATTTGTTTTTCGACCATAACTCAGCCGTTTTAAGTGATAGAAGGCTGAAATTTTAAAAGAATGTGTATATTAATATATCTCACATATGGTACAACTATTATCAAAAAATGATGACTCATCACTCTGTCATGACGTCATTATTACACATCAAAATTTTAAATATTGACAAATTTGGTGATTTTTCGTGCGATATCGATTAAAACACTAGGACAGGCGTATTTAGAGATGTTATCTCCAATATAATTAATTAATGGTGACCACAGACGCCCACAGGGCGCCTCCAGCGGACACAAAGTGTCCGTTAGCCGCGCAGCGCAAGCAAGCGAAGCGCGCTTGTATATACAGTGGAACCTCCGTAATCCGACACCTCTGTAATCCGACATTTCTCTAAACCGACATTATTTCTGTTCACGGATCGTTTTTCTATAGAAAACAACCTCTATAATCCGACACCTCGCTATTCCGGAATCCAACAATTTAATGATTTTCCAGTAATGCAAATTCGACCTGTATAATCCGACATTTTTTTCGTCTATCAAATAATGTCGGATTATGGAGGGGTTATTTTACCTCTTTGATCAGACAAATTATTCGTCTGTAAAATATTGTCAGATTGTGGAGGTTATTTTACCTCTATAATCCGACATTTTGCTGATTTTCCACAAATGTCGGATTATGGAGGTTATTCGATGATCCGACAATTTGCTAATCCGACATTTTTTTCGTCTCCCATTGAATGTCGGATTATGGAGGTTCCACTGTATATATACGTACATATATACACATTAATCGAGTTTTAATAGTAAGGATGACAGTCTACAATAGTGTTGGACAATGATTTCTAAGTGAGAGTGAAGCCGTATATAGTATTGTATAGAAAAGGTGTGAAAAATACATGATGGATAATTGTAACCATTTTGCAATTACCAATATCACAGGACATAGATCCTGAGGTAAATTAAGCCCTTCCAAAGTTTGTTTCTGTTAGATTAAACTCTGATTTTGGTTAAAGGATAATGGTAATGGATTATTTGATTCATATACTTGTAGATTTTTGGATCAGATTTGCGACATATTTTAGATTTAAGTGGGATGAGCAAAGTTTATATTATTAATTTAAGAAATTGATGCCCTCCTAATGTTACCGCTAAGATCTATTGCTAAGTCAACGCTAAACCTTTAATAATATTTCTAATATAGCTACACATTAACTGGATGCATTAATAATGCGAAATGGCATGATTGAGATTATTTTGTCTAAGACGTGTGGTGAAAGATCTTTCAAACTAAAATTACTCATTTTTCGGGGTTTATGACAAGGTTCCCCGTACTATGAATAAACGGTGTATTTTATGATTGTACATTGATTTTCTCAATGCTCAAGTTCGGAGAGTTAGCAAGTCAAATATCTTTGGACCAAAAGTTGCGAACGCGTTCCTTTTGAGTTATTCATGGGTTCTTTTAGGCGAAGGTGCCGTGGCGCTCTATTGTATAAAGGTAAAACATACATGTTTTGAAATAATTTTGGCCCAGATATAGAAAAAATACCTCCAGGCCTAAGTTGACTAATTCATTGAAAGATGATGAAGAATTATGAATTATTCAATTAATGAATTATTCAAAATCTCAAACATTAGTGCAGATACTATGCCCAAAAGTGGTTAAAAGGTTGCTCATGTTATATACCTATAACATTGCTCAGTCCCTAAGCGAAATATCAAATGTTTTTTTTTCATTATTTTAGTTTCAAATTTTGAGTAATTTATTGATAATTCATGAATTAGTCAACATACCTCCAGGCGATGCAATAATGTTATTATTGTATTTTCGAGAATCTCTTCTGTATTATATGTTCTAAATAGAGTACTTTCATGGATCATACTTAATACTATAAGGAATTACATTTCAAAATTTAAGGGGGCATCCATTTCTTAACATCCTGCACACAGTTTGTTGCATGAGTCTTCATCCCACAATGACATTGCAATTTTCCAATACAAAATCCCCACAGACAATTTCGAGCACCACTTAGCGCTTAATTTTTCAGGCAATTCAGCATCAATCATGTTCAAACTTGTCCTGTGGAATCTAGTATGGGGCTTTCCTTTATTCTGATAGAGTGTATATCACTCCTCCCCATCCCACAATAACATTGCAATTTTCCAATACAAAATCCCCATAAACAATTTCGAATCCTCAAATTTCATTTCTGACTCCCTGACTGCATACAAACGTTAGGTTGTTATTTGGAAAATTCCTAATAGTCCAGGACCACAGGGGGTCCAACCGAGAAATTTGAGAAGTATGAACTTTTTTGGTGGTTTTGAGTTCTTGGAGGCCCCCTTGACCAATTTTAAGCCCATACCACTTTGGCATGTTTAGGCAATTTTTTTATGCAAGCTTAATTAAATATTTTTGGGGCGCCTGAATAGTTCGGACAATTCCGCATTCAGGAAATCTTACTAAATGATCATATAGAGTGTTGATCTATGTTTATTTGAACTCATGGAATCTAGGGAAGCAAAACAAATGGTCACTCGATAGGGTTACTAGGAGTTTGAGATTGGAATGTTGCACATTCCTGCGTCGTCAAGGAAAATATTCATCTCGAATATGGTCATGTGACCCCTCAAATGTCTCCAAATTTAATGCTGAGTACGAATATCAACCTAATTGAGTATGTTGTGGCTGGTCCAACCGAGATTGGCAGCCATGGACATTTACAATCAGCGGGTGGTCATATGAATTTTCCAAACCGAGGCAAGGCGGAGTCAAATAAAAAACATCCGGGGCCCTTCCTATGATTTAGCCTTAGGTGGTCGAATGAAATCCGGGGGTACATAATCAATTTCGGGGCAAATGTCCCCTCCCCTGGGACCGCGCCTGCTTACAGTCATAGGCGCCAAGTTTTGGAAAATGGAATAAAACCTGGGGGGACCAAGAGCGAGCGACGGAAAGGGGGGGGTCTGGGGGGCTTGCCCCCAGAAAATTTTTTAAATCTTAGATGCTCAAATGTCGATATACAGCTATTGTTGTTACCTAGGGAAAAGAAAATCTCGGACTATAGTGGAAGAAAAATGTAATTGGGATATAGTATATTTAGACTCAATTAACATAATTTGTGGTTTAGTTGTAATCTTTAAGTTTGTGTGGAATCCTGCCATACCACAGCTTCCTCCACTGCTTCATTGCCCAGCACCACGGCCCCCCAAAGGCTCCAAACCTGAGGGGGCGCCCCCCCCCAAGTACTACCCACACTTGGCACATATGCTTACAGTATGTCCCAAAATTATTGGCAGTGAACTTTAACTTCGTGTATATTAAACATATGTTTAGAAAGAGTGTTATAATTCCAGGATGACTTCATTTACGCGTTTTCATCTTATACATGTATATACAATATTTTGAGTCACATTATCATACCATGCGGTTAAACAGCACCTTTTCTGGAATGCAAACTCATTTTTTGTCGAAATCTTTTGAAAATCCCAGCAAATATAGTATATCACAGTATAGCAATGTATTCTTATATAACTACTGAATTTAGTTATGCAAATATTCAGTATGTAGATAATTTAGTTGTATTTTTTTATTAATTGTTTAATTAAAGGATTCAGCAAGAAATAGTAGGCTTTGAAAATCACAATTAGGTGTATAATTGACTTCAGCACAAAATCTCAATGCAAATATTGTAATTTCGCTCTTAAATTCACAATTTTATACTTGCCTTGTTTGAAGTAATAGTTTAACTAATAATTCGGACTCTTAGTTAGGATTAAACTCGAGTACAATTAAATTATATTTTTTTAAAAATCTTTCCTTGATAAATCTGACTATTTTTTCAGAGCTTAAATCTTGCTGAATCCTTAACAAATACTCCAAAATTACACAACTAAATATATAGACATACAAGTATTTATATATTTGCATAACTAAATTCAGTAGTATATAAGAAAGTATTACTATACTACTGTGGTAGACAGTTACTGGGATTTTCAAAAAGATTACTACAAAAAAATGAGTTTGGATTCCAGAAAAGGTGCTGGTTGACTGCATGCATGGTATGATAGTATTACTCAAAATAGTGTCTATATAGGATGAAAACTCAGAAATGAAGTAATCCTGACATTATAATATTCTTCTTAAACACATGCATAATATTGCACAAAGTTAAAGTAATTGCCAATAATTTTAGGACATACTGTAAATGCCCATCCCTTCCAATCTCGGTTGGACCAGCCATGACATACTCAGTACTCAGCATTAAATTTGGAGACATTTGAGGGGTCACATGACCATATTCGAGATGAATATTTTCCTTGACGACGCAGGAATGTGCAACATTCCAATCTCAAACTCCTAGTAACCCTATCGAGTGACCATTTGTTTTGCTTCCCTAGATTCCATGAGTTCAAATAAACATAGATCAACACTCTATATGATCATTTAGTAAGATTTCCTGAATGCGGAATTGTCCGAACTATTCAGGCGCCCCAAAAATATTTAATTAAGCTTGCATAAAAAAATTGCCTAAACATGCCAAAGTGGTATGGGCTTAAAATTGGTCAAGGGGGCCTCCATGAACTCAAAACCACCAAAAAAGTTCTTATTTCTCAAATTTCTCGGTTGACCCCCTGTGGTCCTGGACTATTAGGAATTTTCCAAATAACAACCTAACGTTTGTATGCAGTCAGGGAGTCAGAAATGAAATTTGAGGATTCGAAATTGTTTATGGGGATTTTGTATTGGAAATTGCAATGTTATTGTGGGATGGGGAGGAGTGATATACACTCTATCAGAATAAAGGAAAGCCCCATACTAGATTATTCCACAGGACAAGTTTGACCATGATTGATGCTGAATTGCCTGAAAAATTAAGCGCTAAGTGGTGCTCGAAATTGTCTGTGGGGATTTTGTATTGGAAAATTGCAATGTCATTGTGGGATGAGGAGAGGTGATATACGCTAACTATCAGAATGGAGGGAAGCCCCATACTAGATTATGCTATATAACAAGTTTGACCATGATTGATGTAGAATTGACTGATAAATTAAGCCCTAACTCGTGCTCACATCTCGCTGCTAGACCTCGCTGCTGACTTCAAACTCGTAAAGTGATGAAGCTTGTATTATGCAAAAACAATCGTTATATCTGTAATGGCATCTTTCGTAGGCTTGAAAGTGAAGAATTGTATTGAATTGTATTGAAGAGCAAGCTTGGCACACGCGTGCTGCTGTATTGATGGCTATTAAAGAGCTTTTAAGTGAAATTATATATAAAAGAAATCAACCAATTTTATTGTGATGTATTGAAAATACTCGATGTCTACACCTACCTGTGTTAATACTGAATTCATTATAATTTTAAATTTATTATAATTAATGCCCTATTGAATTAGTGTTATTTCACTAATCGGAACAAATTCACTACTCCGAACGTTTTTTTCGATCATTGGAACAGAGCTGTTCGGATTAGCGAGGGTGTACTGTATTGATAGTTATTAAATTAACCCCCTTTTTTGTGTCATTACGAATTCTGACAAATACACTCGAGTGTCACTGCGTTATTTTCAGTCCACAATACGTTCGCTAAAAGGTGTTGAAAGGAAACTTGCCTTAGTGCCACAATGGCGTTAATTTGTTCGATTTGCAGACCCTAAATTGAATATTTTATTATTTGAGTAAGAATTTGATCTCTTCTATTTAGCATGAAGCACGGTCAGAGGGGAATCGTAGAGGTCTTACACAATCAAGAGCACCTCTATAGACTCATCGTGAGCCAATTGCGTTACGATGGATTCGACACAGCTGCAAATACGATCATGAAAGTAGTGAATTCGTACAACCAGCATTTGCCTTGCGCTCCTTCTTCTAAGCTTAGCCATCTCGTTCGCCTAGGAATTGAGAAGGAAAGCGAGATTGGGATAGTATCCAAGCAATCGGATGTGTTGTCCCCTCTTGACTCCTCAATAGTCCCCTCCCTCTCTCTCGTGCAGGACAACTATTCCTGGCTGGACCTGGAGGTGACGAGTGACGACCAGATCTCATCAGGCCCTGTCTCGCAGCACGAGACCTCTTTCATCACGGTACACAAGGGCCCCGCCACAGTGGCCGCCTTCAGCCCAGATGGACAGTTCGCAGCATCAGGCTCTGCAGACACTTCGATAAAGATATTGGACGTGGAACGAATGTTGAACAAGTTCTCAGGCCTCCAGGCAGGCAGTGGATCCACTCAGCAGGACCTGCACCCCGTGATACGGACTCTCTACGATCACGTGAGTCCAGTCTACTCGCTAGACTTCCACCCTCAGCTCTCAGTGCTGGCTTCAGGGGGACAGGACATGTTCATCAAGCTCTTCAACTACACTCCTCCAGCCACCAAGAAGGCGTTCAAGTCCATTCAGGAGCCTTGGCCTATCCATTGCATCCGATTTCATCCAGGGGGTGAATACTTGCTGGTCTCCACCTATCACCCTGTAATCCGTTTGTATAACATCAAAACCATGGAATGCTTCGTCTGTTCGAGTGCGAAAGATCAGCATTCTGGCACCGTGAATGAGGTCTGCTGGTCGACGGACGCGAAGATGTACGCCAGCTCTAGTGAGGACGGCTCGATCAAGCTATGGGATGGCGTCACTTCCAGGTGCATCAACACTTTCAAGAGCGCACACGGAGGAGCAGAAGTGTGCTCTGTTCAGTTTTCTAAGAATCGGAAATATCTCCTGAGCGGAGGGAGAGATGGCGCCGCCAATTTATGGGAGCTGAGTACAGGCCGCATTCTCAATCACTATAGCGGCTGCACGCCGGCCACAAGGGCAATGTCCAAGGCCATCTTCAACCACAAAGAGGATTACGTGTACATGGGGGACGAGAAGCACCACGAGGTGTGCTGCTGGAATGCTAGGAATGCAGTGCAGTTAGACCCTCTCCGCACGGGACACAACAACATTGTGAGGTACCTGGTGCACAGCCCCAGCACCGCTGCATTCCTCACCTGCTCCGAGGATAACAGAGTGCGGTGCTGGTACCAGAAGGAGCCTTTCATTACTCATACTTAGACTCTGTGTTTGTATGCTTTTAATCTAGCATAGAGCTACCGAATGTTATACGGCAATGTTCTATCGAGAGTAGTTGGGTGGATTGCAAATGCATATTGCGCAACATAGTAACACTTGCACTATTAAAAATAATACTATTTCTGTATATAGTAATGATTGTATTTCAATTTCTTCAAGACCAATATTTCTTCCTTTGGTAGTTATCCGAATGGATTTGGATGTCAGATCACTTGACCTTTCAGAAGGTGACAAGCGTGAGGTGTACAAGCAAAAGTTGCAGGCTGCTAGCATCATAGCCAGGCCAATAGCCGGTCGCAAGTTGAATAAACGGATCCTCAAACTTGTGAAGCATTCTGTCAGCCACAAAGGTACGATTAGAGGAGTGAAGAATACAGTCAAGGCGGTCCGCAAGGGAGCGACTGGACTCGTGGTGATCGGGGGTAACATCACCCCGATCGATACGATATCCCACGTCCCCGTGTACTTAGAAGAGCAGAAGATCCCCTACATCTACGTTCCTTGTAAAGAGGATATCGGAAATGCATTTGGATCTCAGCTGTCTACTTGCATGGTGATAGTACAGCCTACCCCGTCTACACAGGACGAGTACGAGCGAGTGGTCTCTGAGATCAACGAGCTGCCTAAACCGATCTAGTTGAGTAGAATCAGTTTTGCTTATTCTATATTAAATCATACCCACAGAGAGTTTCTTGTGATATTATTTTGAAACCTTATTTTAGCATCGTTAGACCAATTAATTAAATCCAAATGATCCTCAGATCAAATTAGATTATTCGATATTTAATCATATTATAATAAAGCATCGGTTTTAATTAACTAAAATTAGTTCTGAGTATTATTCTACATATTATGTTGGAATACAGCAAGTAGCTCATATTACATGATGACTTCCTATTTTACCAATTTCTATAATGTTGTATTAAGTATATAAGAAAGAGCAGTCTATTAGGGCGCATCTCCTTAACTTCCTTGTTTGTGCTACATCACTACCTTTTATTCAAGCTTGTAATTATAGTTGTATTACTGGAGTACACTGGTTTCTATTTGAAAGGACAATCTTAATTGTAACCAATGGTCACTTCAATGGGTACCATCTATCCAATCGGTTTTAAATACTGAGTTCTCACTGATTTCCAGGAACTTTGAGTTATTACAAATTAAACAGATATATAATGGTTATGGCCGTACGGACCGAATACTGATACACTTGCAGATGGTATAAGTGGGAGCGATGCATATAATAATTTTTTCTCATTGGAACTGGGCGGCTATACTTATTGATGTCCCAATTCGGTTATTCTATGTTTTATGGCTAAGTATTCTGTGTATATTCTCACCTCCAATAACCGAATTATCCGGAAAAACTTCGGATAATCGAGTTACATTGTATCAACCTTTGAGTAAGTTTGCTGATACTCTCCTAATATAACTTTATTTTTGTGTTTATACTTCAAATCCACTTTCACAAGAATCGTCCAGATTAGATTTAGTGACATTCCATTATACTTTTCAAGTACTGATCTCTAGCTTTTACCTGCTATAACGGCGATAACCTGTACCTTATAACTTCGCACATTTTAAAATTTTAATTTCTAAAGACATACATCTAAGCTGCTCTTACAAGGTACATTCGAAACTTTTTTTCTTACACCGGGTGTTTGACTATTTCAGAATATTCATAGTGTCAAAAATTCTAAATCTATGTTAATTTCCATCGTTTTTTTCTTACTGTTTTAACCGTAAAGAAATATTAAGAAAAAACGGTTTTGATTGTATTACACTCTCAATGCAATTTCAAATCCAAAACTTATCTGAAAATATGATGTGCGTTACTACTACTGATGCTAGGAACTAGATCATCGTTCGGAATAGGTATCGTAATAAACACATGTGTGTATTTCTAGACATGAAATTGCTGTTATAGATAATTTTAGAGGCCCCAAGGGAGCGAAAAGGATGGCCGCTTGCCGCGTTGAGCAGGTGACCGTTATCCACAGGACAATATGATAGGAAATCGGACGGGACTGTTCTTAGGTGTCGCTATGTCCAGGTGACCGATATTATATAGAGGTGACCGCTAGAGCAGGCCCGACTGTATATGTAATGTATCCGATAGAAGAACAAGTTGTAGCAGACCTCTGGACACAAACTAAAGCTCCGTAGATACTTGTACTATCTGTTCGAATCCTTTATAAAGAACGATGAGAGTACTATTTATATCAAAATTTGCCATCTAAGTATACTAGCATATCATGGATACGAACCTCTATACTGTATTCCAGCACTTCGTCACCAACTCCAAGTACATCAAGGAGCTGTTCCGTGCCACCACTCGCAACTTCTCAGACCTGCAGGTATTCGACCCCACCCTGTCCCAGGTAGCCACCTTCTCCATAGAGGACCAGCGGAGCATCCTGTCTCTCGTCTGCGGGAGCCCGGCCCTGGTGGTGCTGGGCCAGAATTCCATCAAGGCGCACGTGGTGAACAAGATACTGAACGAGCCTCTCTTGATGGAGCCCATGCTGGATAACGAGGTGTGGCGGATGGTTAAGATCAAGTTCAGTAAGAATAGATTCATGACTCACCTTACTAAGGAAGGGTTAGTTGCTCCTTTCTACCTGTACATTCTCCATCTCTGTGTGGAATCGGATGTAGTATTAGAAAATAACTTTTGTATTACAAGCACGCTTACCAGCTTATAATAGCCCCATACATATAATGAAAAGTCGAGTGAGCATGCTCGCTGGGTCGCATTCCAATTTGGGGAATACAGTAGGAGGAGGGCACTGTAGTATAATAGTTTCACAGCATCAGATAATAAGCTCTGGATGGCTTTTACCGTTCCGATTGTGCACTTTCACTTGTGATTCATATAAGAAACCTTAGAAGTGGTTGGGAGATTAGGTTGTTTATTTTAATGCATTATTATGATAAGTATGCCTGTGTATCGATATTTTCGATGTCGGTCGAGGACCCACTTCTGAAATGGTGGTTGGTGACCCTACTCTATCCCTGGAAAATATAGTTTAATTAAAATCACTGAAGTGCATATAATAAAAGCGACTACACAAAAATGTCAGTCGACAGACTGGGAGTGCAGCTCCATTAAGTGACTCGTAGGGACAGTAAATGTGATGGATGCGATCTACATAATGAATAGTACTATGAGCTGCACTAAAAAGCGTACTTGACCAGGTGAGCTTGCTCACTCGACTTTTCAATACTTCCCCGTGCTTCCAATTTCAAATTCTTTGAAAAGGGCACATTGCCTCCTAAAATCAGTGCATATTCAAGGCAAGAATTCACCACGACTTTCAAATGCATCGGCTGATACCTGCTAGCCAGAACCAATGAGTATGCCAGCTCTGAACGTAGGTATGATGTCTCTATGATGGCGAAGACACATGAAGGCCTCTTCCGAAAGATCCCAAGAGAAGACTTGATGATAACCGCGAAGACGAACCAGCACCTCCCGCCGGACGTGTACCTACAGGTGGGACTGAAGAGCCACCTGCTCAGGACGGGGCTGGAGATCGTGGTGGCGCCCACCAGCGTCAAGGAAGGCTGCATCGGAGAGTTCCTGGTCCAGTGCAGGAATGACTACCACGCCCTGGCTATTTACTGTCTGGACGGGAAGAGAGCTCTCAACCCACTCGTTAGTTATTTCCTGTTGTGTGTGTACAGTAGAGCGTCAGTTATCCGAACACTTCAGTTATCTGAACCCCTTGGTTGACCAAACTAAAATATACTAAATTTATAAATGATGCACTGAGTTGAGAATTGAAAGTACTACACTGCCATCATTTTATATACTATTGATGATACGTACATAGATCAATATGTATTTTATCCATATTCATCATTATGACTACTTAGGACTACTGAACAACTTTTCTATATAATTACATAACAACTTCTGTTATTCGAACATTTCAGTTATCCGAAACCCTCGGTCCCAACCCGTTCGGATAACTGACGTCCTACTGTACTTGAAACTGTACTTATCCGCTGTTCCCGACCGTGTCTGGTCTCAGATATTTTGTGAGTGAAGAATAATATTGGAAAAGAGAATTCTCACCGAATATTTTCTATGACTATTCCTGGAGGAATTCTAGATCCATTCCGCTGAATAACACCCTGCATTATTGGGTTCAATCTTAGCTACCAACCTTTAAGGCATTTTCTGAGCATATCTGCATTTTACATTAATAATATACATTATGTATAATTAATACAACCGTTTCGCTTGCTTGTGCTGCGCGGCTGGCGGACACTTTGTTCCGCCGGAGGGGCCCTTTAGGCACCTAGGCTCATATTGATTAAGTATATGATAGATAACATCTCTAAATACGTCAGTCTTACTGTTATAATCGATATCACTCGAACAATCACAAAATTTGTGATTTTTTTCAATTTTTGATGCGTAATGATAGCGTCATAACAGAGTGATGAGTCATCATTTTTTGATGAGAGTTGTATCATATTTGTGATATATTAATATACACATTCTATTAACATTTCTATCACCTAAAATGACTGAGTTATAAGGGAAAAACTAAAATTTCTAATTATTAAACAAAGGTGACAATGACGTCATAATTCCATGATGAGTCGCCTTTTTTGTCTGAGGTCAGAACAGTGGAGCCATAGCCTAAAGACTCTCACATGCCAAAAGATCGCTTTCTGTGCCTGGCAGTTTCTTCAATCAATTCGTTGCATATATCTATATACATTAATCGAGTTTTAATTTGCAAGTATCCCAATTGAATGTAAGTATCCCAATCGATTATAACTCATAGTTATGTAGTTCTTCCGTATTGGAGCATTTTTCAATGAGACACATATCTACAGTAATTTTGAAACATTTTTCCATCCGGACTAATCCTAGATACATTCCATATTACTTGGATTTGATGTTGTTTTAATTATCTCAAAGCTTGATATGTGCTATTAACTGTTTTATATATGTACACTGTAGGAGCTGCATGAACTCGAGTATATTAAGTTGAACCTTCCTTCCATGCCGGTGCTATTTGTTTGCTGCTCAGAGACTGCAGAGTCAGACTACTCCAACCAACTGCCTCCAGATCCTCCCTACTTCAACCTCATCCACAGTCGCCTCTGTGTTAGTCTCACCTCATTCTTGCCTCACTGTATATGCCAGGGGTTAGGATCTTACCCAAGCATTCCTATTTCCTATGCTCTGATCCATGATCAGAACTGTTGTATTGGGAAGTTGGGGGCTGATATTTAAATTAAATCATTAACTTCTAGATCTTTTAAATTAGAACGTACGAGTACGTATATGATAATAGCTGATTTCTAAATAGATTGACCTTCGTTATAATGAGGCCTGTTCACTCATAAAAAAATTTTACGTGGATGCCATCGAATGGCATTGAAAACTCCAAAATCGTTAACAGGATCTGTTAATACACTTAAATCGTATTCATTATAGGACATGGGGCTCCTGAACACAGAACGCACCCTGGAGAACACTCAACTTCCCCCCAAGGGACCTTCCATGTTTTTGAAAAAAATGTCTAAAGAGGACGAACTGCTTGCCTCTGGAGCTAGGCCTGACAATGGAATGAATGGATCTCTGAATGACTCAGGTACTGAGCATGATTCAGTCCTACTCACTCTAGTTCATTTCTAGTTAATTTTATACATAGTATGTATATAGTATAGTTGTATGTAACTACGAACAAATGCTGCCTGATGTTCTACAAGCATATCGTATGGACAGATACACATACAGGGTGACAAATAAGTTCTGTTACAAGCTTGATTAGGTATAAAATTTCTTAAACTCAAACAATCTTAGTTATTACGTTCTTTATATAGTTTGTAATTCGAATATTTTTAATGATTTTAAAATACTTTTCGAGTTAAGACTTAGAAATGTGTTTTGTCGAGTGAGTTGTGAGAAGAAAAAAGTTTCTTGACTCACATCGAAAATCGCGAATCAGGGCCCACTGCTTTTCAAATGATCTTTCCAGACTGTTCAAATTCTAGGAAAAATTAGCTCACACATTTTCCTCGAAAAATCTAAATTTGTAGAAATATAGGATGTTCAGGTCAGTGAATTTCGAGAACCATTTGGATAATATTTTTTGTGATGTGAAAAAAAAGTGCCATTTTAGGTTATTTTGCAAAATGTGCCAAATTTGAAATGCGAACGAATAACTTTTTCTCATTTCTGATACTCAATTCAGTGGATTTGTGAAATATTTCCATGGTGGAAACATCGATTATGAAGACATTCTTTTTTGCTGTGTCACATTTTTCTTGACAAAATTCACCATACAAAATACAGTTCTAGGTCTTAGACTCGAAAAATCTTTAAACATCATTGAAAATATTCGAATTAAAATCAATAAAGAACATAATAACTTAGATTGTTTGAGTATAAGAAATTTTATTCCTAATCAAGCTTGTAACAGAACTTGTTTGTCCTGTACATAGCTAGATATCATTTAACCGGTTCTGGTATCGTCCTTATCCTCAGTCCATAGTCTATGTGCGTTCATGGGTTGCTTATATCTCATCTAGATGAGAAGCTAGACTCTACTCCCATAAACTTGTACAACTTCGTTCCTTACAATCAGATCCACAGCAACCTCGTAGAGTTCGGAGCTGCCATCTACGAGTTCTGCCGTAGCAACATTCTCCAGCAACTCATCCTGTCTGCCTACGTCCTGAATGACGCGCACACCAAATGTCTGGACTCTCTCATCGTGTCTGCTCACGACATGCAGAGAGATGTGCAGATAACTCCCAAGCGCCTGCAGTTCGCTAAGGACAAAGAAGAGGCCTTGTTTCAACAGGTAATTGATTGAACCCTGCCTGTGCATTAATACCTATATTTCATTAAATTTAGGGTTTATTACATGGAGCGAGTGACATATCTAAATCTAGAAGGATTCGTATGATTCTCTTTAAGCTTACTAAGACCTAACTCTGTGTGTAGCTGCTTGACATCTCCACCACGAGACACAGGGAGATACGCGACATTGTGGACAACGTCATCTCGAACAGATCCGACGAGATTGTGCGGATGGCAGGAAAGCTGGAGTTCCAGGACGTGATGCTACCGCCGGATGGGTTTGTGAGCGACGTTAAGGCGATCCGCACCTGCGTGATACAGCTGCAAGACCACGTGTTCAACCAGCTGAACAAGATCGTGTCGGAGCAGCTGCTCAAGTCCGTGTCTCTCCTGCGGGAGAGCGTGCTCGGGACTGTCACTCGCTGTCTGGAGACGTTAGAGAACTCTTCTGACCACGAGTCCTATGCCGCCAGTCAGGCCTTCAAGTCCATTCTCGATTCCGCTTACCACCTCGACGTGAGTTTAGAAGTCTTAGTAAACTACATCCGCGCATTTTATTGTTATAGAGCGCCTGTCTTCCTAACAAGTTGCATGCCATGCAGTTGTCTGCCTCTCCACTCTGTGAGCACATACCAGTTACTAGTGCCTGTTGGTAGGTGACAGCGCGCTCTAGCTCTTCCGCCATGAAACTGTTTATGGACCGCATCAAGATGGGCGTGGACGGGTTCAGATACACCAACGTGAAGGTAGACGAGAGCTGGAAGGAGAAGATCGGGGCTCAGCTGATCAGTAGCGTCACTGCCAGCAAGCTCGCCAAGTCTATCTCCCAGCAGTTCCACCAGAAGCTGGTGGCTTCACACAAGGCGTTTGCTGAGTCGTTGCGCAGCCTAGAGGCCCACCAGCAGGACAGACTGATGCAGAAGGAAGGAGCTAGAGACCAGGTACTGAACTGCATGCAATAGATCTTTCTGATGGCGGGGTGCTAATGGCCATTCATTATATCAACATAGAATATTGCCTCTGCCAAATCACTAATGACAATAGAACCCGCCTTTCACTCCGAAACAGATTCAATGTTTATTTTGTTACATGCACTGATATATAATTTAAGGAACAATTTTTTTCTGAGAGCAGCGTCGTAGTCAAAGTTTAAATCCTGAAGCTCACGTTGCAATTACATATATTGAATGCTAGCTAGCCCACCAAGTTAAATTCAAGATTTATCTGTCATATTATTCCACTCAATTTTTGTTAATAATCTCCGTTGTGATAGAACTACCAATACTAAGAATAGTATTAATATACTCCAAACTTAATTGTGTAAATAGTAATACTGAATTTACTCGGATTTTTTTTCATATGACATGCTGAAGTAATTCAACTAAAACTAGTATCAACCTAACCTTTTAATTAAATGAACGAATACAGTGGCAGTTTGGATGAAGAAAAGTGTGAAGGTAGAGAGTAATTCTGTTAGGAGTGAAACTTATTATAATTCCTTCATCCTTACAGGTGAGGAAGGTCCTGACTCCCAAGATTGCGCGACTCTCTCTCCAATCCATCGCGCTGAAAGACCAGCTGGATAACGGGATGCCGGACTGCAGGAGGGAGATCGGGAGAGGACAGTACGGGATCGTCTACTCCTGTAACATGTGGGGAGGAGAGGGGCCGCTTGCCGTGAAGAGCGTTGTACCTCCAGATGAGAAGCACTGGAATGATCTGGCTCTAGAATTCCACTACACATGGTACGTTGTCCATTGTCCAAATCCTCACGAGTTTACAGTCCATTCCCGGGCAAACTAATCGTAAATTGAGTTTATATTTATAAAGAAAGTTAAAGCTCTGAAATCTGAGAAGACCAATTCTACATTTATTCTACAGCCTAGATGGTTACATTTTATCTCCGTATTTACCTACCTCAGCCCGAATATGATTACACTATTTATATTTATTTTAGAAACAAATCTATAGATTAATACTTTATTCATTCTTGCACTGAATTTTATCAGGTCCCTCCCAAACCACCCACGCATTGTGCCGTTGGTGGGCGTGGTGATAGACAAGAACTACAGCAACAATAACGCGGCGGTGCTGCTGATGATGCCGAGGCTTCCCAAGGATCTGTATATCGGGCTGAAGGAGGGCCTGGCCTACAGGGATAGAGTCATCATTGCTATCGATGTGGCTGAAGGGATCCGATTCTTGCACAACCAAGGCCTGCTGCACCGGGATATCAAGCTCAAGAATATTCTGGTTTGTTATTTCAACGCATTAAGTTACTCCTTACGTTGAGTACGTACGTATTTTAATGGAGCGGGGTTAAATCTTAGTGCAGTGTGGCTTACAGTAGATTATACGTGCACTATAATGCATACTCAGTCCTATTGACCAATCTATCTCTCTTGCACTACATGCTGGTCGCCTCAGTTGTAGCGTGAGTATTGCTATGTAGCTCCAATCAAATATGCAATATTTCCAAATAGTTACGAGTGTGATTTTCTCGTAATTTCTGATCAGAGATCCAGTATTTTTCACATAAGTTAGCCGCGCTATACTATTACGTTTAATACTGAAACTGTGTACCTTGCCTGCCACTAGTGGACTCAGCCCCGGAATTGAATATTGTACAAGGAAAACACAATTGTAGCTGTAAGAGACTTTCAACTCTACCATAAGTACAACACTAAGTGCTCTGCTATATTCATTTGATTTGATGGTAATAGCGAGAAACGCCCTCAGTTTACCGATCACACAGGTGTGTTTGTTGTGGTTTAAAATCTGCGGGCACATCTGCCAGTCTTTTCACTCGACAGTAGAATATTATGATCTCTGCGCGAGTAGTAAACCCTGGCAAAATTCCATCGCATTACGATTTCCAAATCGATCTCTGCTTGCCTGTCTTTTTGCGAACACCGCTGGTGTCTATCGATTTTAATGCTTGTATTAAATATATACATTAGTTAGTATTTCTCAAACCCTGGTCAACTCTGTTCCTAATCAGATAATTTCAGCCGACCAAACCAAAAATATTTTTTTTGTTTCTATTGATATTATGGGTGATCCAAAAGTTCTGCAACAAAATTTTACTTCATTGATTTGACGAAGATAATCTAGTTCAATTTTAAATCGGTTTCCAACTATAAAATCTATCACCCTTCTAGTTTAGAAATGAACACTATTCATTTATTAAAGTACAAGCGCGCTTCGCTTGCTTGCGCTGCGCGGCTGGCGGACACTTCGTGTCCGCCGGAGGCTCCCTTCGGTCGCCTGGAGGTGACATTGGTTAATTATAAGGGAGATATCATCTCTAAATATGTCCATCTTAGTTTTAAAATCGATATCACTCGAAAAAACACCAAATTTGTCAATTTTTAAAATTTTGATGAGTAATGATGACGTCATAACAAAGTGATGAGTCATCATTTTTTGATGATAGTTGCATCATATGTGAGACGTGTTAGGATACAGATTCTATTTTCATCCCTGAATGGTCCCTTTCGCTCTTACCTATTTCTCATTCAAATCCCCATTTTCTCCCATTTTTTTACATATTCTACTGCAAGCCTCAACTTCCGCCCCTTCCTTATTAGTGCCCGTTTATTTTAATCTCTAATGAGATGAAATTCTCGTGAAACAAAAGCTTCCGAGACTAAACTCCAGGGGCGAAATCCATATTATTTATAATAAATTTTTATTGTTAGAATGGATATGATTTTGCTATGATTGCTTATTTAACGTGGTTTCTCAATTTTATTGATAGATATAAGTTTATAAAAATTGATTCAAAGTATAGAGGTAAATAATATTCTATTTTAGGAGTTCGGATTTTAAGAATGAAGTGTTCGGATTAGCCGGGGTTCGGATTGACGAGGTTCGGATTAGTGAGGGTGTACTGTACTGGGCATTTCAATGTACAGTACACCCTCGGTTATCCGAACACCTCCGTTTGTTAGCTCAAAGATTGGTGTTCGGATAAGTGAAATCGTTCGGATAAGCGAAATACGTATTTTACGCTCTTAAATGCGCATGTACCAACTTAGATGTTATTAAAGAACGTATTATGATTTGAATACTACTTACACGTATGTATAGCCGTAACAAATTGACAATGCTACGCACAATTTTGGAACATACATTTTTAAGGAATTGATTATCCGAACACATTATTTCAGTTATCCGAACACATATTTCAGTTATCCGAACACATTATTTCAGTTATCCGAACACATTATTTCAGTTATCCGAACACTTATTTCAGTTATCCGGACACATTATTTTCACAAATTCGATTGAAAAGTATTTGATAAAATGAGTGGTACTCGAACACACTGTTCGGATAATCGAGGTTCGGATAATCGAGAGTCTACTGTAGTTTCAAATATCACACATGAGTATTTCCCTTCGATTTTGATATGTAATAACGATGTAGTGAAAATATCATCATATGTGATATAGTAGTATAATACTATACTTCAGCCTTCTAACTAGGGGCGTAGCCAGTGGCGCCGACAAGGGCCTGCCAGGGGGCTACGGTCCGTCTTAACTGGGCCTGCAGAAACATTTTCTGGGCCTGCAGGATATTTAGTAGGCCTGTCATTATTTTTGATGAAAGTTTTACCATATGTGAGATATATTAATATACACATTTTATTAAAATCTCTGCCTTCTATCACTTAAAATGGCTGAGTTAAGGTCGAAAAACTGAAATTTCTAACTATTAAAAAAAAGGTGGCAATGACGTAATAATTTCATGATGAGTCGACATTTTCGTCTGAGGTCAGAACTTAGTGGAGCCAGCCTTAAAAATCAGCCTCCTGTGCCTGGCAGTTTCTTCAATCAATTCGTTACAGATAGTAACGAATTGATTGAAGAAACTGCCAAGCACAGGAGGCTGATTTTGGCATGCGGAAGTCTTTTGGCGATGGCTCCACTAAGTTCTGACCTCAAACGAAATTGTCTACTCATCATGGAATTATGACATTGTCACCTTTTTTATAGTTAGAAATTTCAGTTTTTCGACCTTAACTCAGCCATTTTAAGTGATAGAAGGCTGAAATTTTAATAGAATGTGTATATTAATATATCTCACATATGATATAACTACGTATCATTAAAAAATGATATAATTAATCATTGTGATCCCAGGCACCCAAAGGGCGCCTCCGGCGGACACAGTGTCCGCCAGCCGCGCAGCGCAAGCAAGCGAAGCGCGCTTATATATATATATATATATATATATATATATATATATATATATATATATATATATATACAAACATTAATCGAGTTTTAATAGTAAGGATGCATGCGTACTTACAGACTTGATTTCGTTATTGCACATACTTTTCACAGAAAAATTAATGAATTAATCTCCATTGATGAATATATACGCATTTTGCTAAATATACGAGGGTGCTAGAAAAGTTTTGTCGTTCGTATACTTCTACAAACCAAGAGCCATTATTTCTTCTAATTATTGTTGAATACTAATTTTAATGGTGCATATGAGTTTTCACGCAAATTCAACCGTTTGATCGGAATTTGTGAAAATGGAACCATTTTTGGTTGGTGTCTTGCTTAACAATGAAACAAGAGAATTTAGCGTTATTCTTATAGAAATTACTAATAAAAATTAAATTGGGCCTTTGAAAGAGGTTATATGGATGATTCTAAAATTGGCTGTAATTATCCAATTATTAGGATTTAATTAATTTGAAAATACAAAAATTTAGCTATAGTAGAAATTCTTCAATGACAAAACTTATCTAGCACCCCTCATGTGCCTGTTATTAATCCTTCCTATTAGTCTTTTTACGATTCATTTCGATTTTCACGTATTAATTCACTATGTTTTTACAAAAAAGATGGCCACCCCACTATCTAGCTTGAACAAGCGCAAGAAGCTACCTCTAGGACGTAATGTTGCATTCAGAATGTCGTCTACAAATGCTGAAGAACAAGATTCAACCTTTCCCCCAGACGTCCTGGCTCTATCCTCTCCTGCCCTCTCTTCCTCCCACTCTCTGGAGTCCCTCAGTCTAGACATGGACCCGCAGACACAGGCTTCCATCGTGCGAGATGCGAGGAGGGCAGCGAGCAAGAAGCTCCGTAGCCCGACTGGCTCCAAGCTGGCGAAGATGCACAGTCTCCCGTCTCTGTCTGCAGGAGGCGCCGGCAGCACGGACCTGCTTACCAGCATGTCCAAAAAGCTGCGGCTAGCGGAGCGGCAGCTGGTGGCGGCTAACCGGGAGTTGGCGAGCAAGAGGGAGCTCGTCCGGGAGCTCGAGGCGAGGGTGAGCTTCTACGACGCCGCTTATGACAGAGCCACTCGTCCCGGGAAGTTATCCGAGCTGGAGAGTAGGAACTCCGCTCTGCAGCGACAGATCGCAGACATGGAGGAGTTCCTGAGCGACTACGGACTGATCTGGGTTGGAAAGGAGGAGGATGAGCTCCCACGGACAGGCACGGGGCTGGGGGAGGCGACGGACCGAGTGACGACGAGTCTCACGATGCTCCGCAGCAACCTGAGCACACAGCTGAGCGGGTCTGTCTGGGTCCCCGAGTCGGCCACGCCAGCGAGTATGGGGAGCAACATCGACTTCAATCTGATCCTGCGCAACGTGAAGGCTCTCAACCTCCTGCTGGGAGAGAGAGCGGAAGTGGTGCGGACAGACGGAGGTGCTAGATTCCGCAGACCGGACACGCTACCTCTCACATTGTACAAGAACGGATTCATGCTGTTCCAAGGTCCTTTCAGAGCCTACACAGATCCTAGCGCGTTTCAGGTTGTCCAAGACATCCAGGACGGCTGCTTCCCCCAGGAGCTGAGCTCCAGATACCCAGGGGGACTTCCTTTTGACGTTTTCGACCGGAGAGAAGTGGAATATGAAGATCCGCGCCTCAAGCAGCGGTTCCCTGGGGTGGGGCGTACACTGGGCGGTAAGGAAGTAGTGTCCAGTCCCAGGCCGCTAGCAGAGCTCTATGAGGGTGCATTGAGTCCTCTGAATGGGGCAAGTAAGAAGAGATCCAGCGACCGTCCGCAGGGACCTGTTCCCATTGAGAGGTTTCTGAACAAGCTCCCTGCCAGCATCGTGATGAAAGGGAAATTGATAGACATTCGTTCTGAGATAGAGGCTAGACTCAACCCCTCCCCAGCTCCTCTCAAAGTAACTTGCATCCCTTCCCAGCAGATAGAGACCGCGCAGGACTCCAGTAACCTGGTGCACTTGAAGGTCCGCTCAGAAGACGGGTCTGAGGTGTATGCGCTCCGCCTCCCTCGCACCAGCTCCATCTCCCATCTGCTCTCCCTCCTCCGCGACAGCTCGCGGGAGAACAGGGAGCTCTCGGTGCTCAAGACCAACTTCCCCGTCCCCAGAGTTCTCTCCGACACGAGTAAGAGTCTGGACGCGTACCAGCTCTTCCCCAGCGCGCTTTTGTTCCTCTCTTCACCGTAGCCGCACTGCACAGCTGTCAGCTGAATGCTGTTTTATAGCACAATATACTGGACACACAACGACAGCACTGATTTCACATTCTTATATTTCTAACTGTGATACACAAATATATACACCAATTTAATTAAGCTTTTAGCTTTGTTTAAGGAAAAATCGAAGTATAATATTCTGATAGATTACTTATAGTATGATGTTTCGATTCAATCTAATTCGGAGATCTTTGAGGATCGGCGACCTTATTAAATGCTGCTAGCTGGATCCGTCAGAAAGCTGGTGACTCAGAAAATTATTAATGTCCAGAAATTCAAAAACTTTCTGAGTTGGCTTCCAAGAAAACCTTTTTTACTTTCTGATAATGTAAAAGTTTCCGCAACCCTAACGACCGATCAGTAAAATAAAGATTTGTCAAATTTCTATGACATTAGTAATAACAACGCGCATTGCTAAAAACAAACAAAATTTCAAGCATTCAGATCTATACGTGTTGGTTTTATACAGTAATGCTTACATGCTTCATGTGCAGTAATGTATGTTAGGTTTATTATTTTAACAATAGTAATTCCTTCACTAATTCTTTCATTGATTTATGTTTGTCTCGATAGTTGGATGCTGATAACCGCGGTCGCATCACAGATCTGGGATTCTGTAAACCGGAAGCAATGATGACTCATTCTATCGTGGGCACTCCCATTCACATGGCTCCCGAACTGTTTAGTGGGAAGTACGACCAGTCCGTGGACGTGTATGCGCTGGGTATTCTCTTCTGGTACTGCTTTGCTGGTGAGTAGATTTACGCGGGGAAACAGGACACTAAGTAGCATCCATAATGTCTGCAGCAAATGCTCCCATAATTAATTTAGTTCGAATTTCCTTTACAGTCATTTCTATTAATAAAACGGTTATTTATGGCAATCCCCAAGTGAATTAATTGATTAATTGATTAATTTAAAATCTCTAGGCGTCATTCATCTTCCAAGGAATTTCGACCGCTGTTCAACTAAGGACGAGTTATGGTCTCTGGTGAAAAAGGGACTTCGGCCAGAGAGACTCAGCACATTCAGTTTGGAGGCGTGGGACCTAATGGAAGCCTGCTGGGTTGGGGAGCCATCGAAACGCCCAATTCTTGGAGAGGTTATTCTCCGCCTCACTAAAATAATGGAATTAACAAACTCCGGTCGCTCCCACGTGTCCCGAGAGCGGCCCACATCTGATAACTACTGATTTCACACACTACACATCCCATATGCCTATAATATGTAGTATAATGTATAAACATGCGGTAACGTACTAACAGCCAAACAGCTGTGGATGTAATTATTCAACCCCCACGAATGGATTACTAACTGTAGCTTGTTAATGAGTGGTGATTATATTTTCTATGCACTTTGTTGAACTAATATAATGAATATGTTGTTTATTTGTAATTGTTTGAAGTTTAAGTTTATTGACAGGTTTAACGGTACTATATTTTGTTTCCAATTCATTGTCTATGTACGTTATTCTGAAAAATAATATTTTGCATGATTCTTATCTTGCCTATAATTCACCGTGAGCTGGGCCTATTACAGGCTCGTAATGTCAAAATTGAACCGATCGAAATTTAGTGGTGTTCAGAGCGAGTGTTACAACTTACGAGTCAAATAGAAGAGGGTGATCTGCGTAGCTTAGCAGGGAATTTACTCTGCGAAGGCAGGGCACGGACACTTGTTGGAACTAACAGGTGTAGTTCTATATTTTCTTCACAGTTCATTGTATTGAAAGGACCAATCTATATATGGTTACTTTGGTTTGAGAAATGATATTTTTATCTAACACTCTGAATGAATATACAAATTAATTTTATTTCAAATACGCCAACAAGACCTAATACGAAAATTACAAAAAAGTCGACCTAATTTTGTCTCCTTTCCGATGAATTTCGATCAGATGCTATATTTGGGATTTGAGGTGCTTCAGAGGGAAAAACGGCAAGAATTTGTGTACTTTTTACTTTGGAATAGCTCAATTCCCAAAATATGTCATCGTCATCGAAATTCTTAACCAGTCATCTGACAGAGAAAAAATTATGTCGATTAATTAATTAAGCAAAAAACTCAATAATTGTCCATTGTTTTTCTGTTATTTTTCCCAATAGTGTATATACAGTAGAACTCGGTTAGTACGTACCCCTCCGGGAAGCGGAAAAAGTACGTACTAACCGAGTTAAGATTACATAGGAATCTATATAATAAATGAATTCTGGTTCATAGAAATGAGTACGTACTAAGCCGAAGTACGTTGTATCCCGAGTACGTACTAACCGAGTTCTACTGTATATCAAAAGTTTGTTTGTCGGAATTGATTGAAGAATTGGCAAGTCGTAGAGATATGGAAATTGGTATGTAGGTGTCAAATGGTGAATCTACGATTAAGTTCGAAGATCTAAGCGAAATATTAACACCTCTGCAAAAAAAGTTCACTCCTTTTCTATACAATATTATATTACTTCACCCTCACAATAGAAATCATTGTACGACACTACAAAAGATTATCATCCTTAATATTAAAACTCGATTAATGTGTATTTATATATACAGGGTGGCTTTTAAGTTCTTTCCCAAGCTTGATTAGGTATAAAATTTCTTATACTCAAACAATCTTAGTTATTATGGTCTTTAGAGATTGTAATTCAAATATTCTCAATGATTTTAAAAGATTTTTCGAGTCTAAGACCTAGAACTGTGTTTTGTATGGTGAGTTTTGTGGAGAAAATATGTGTCCTGGCGCGCAGCGAAATTCGAGAATCAGGGCCCACTGCTTCTGTAAAAATGTCTCTATAATCGATGTTCCATGGCGATTTAGCACCAGATACCTTTCATTCACCATGAAAATATTTCACAAATCCATTGAATTCATTATCAGAAACGAGATAAAGTTATTATTTCACGACTTCATTTTGCAAAATTACCTAAAATGGCACATTTTTTCACATCACCAAAAATCTGATC